>JAWPHD010005503.1:0-161951 GCA_037043455.1 Cyrtodaria siliqua | reverse complement strand
GTTTAGGTTAACTCGACATATATTTTCTCATATTATTACATGGTATTTGAGTGAATAATATTATTTCACTTGATAGAGGTGGGCATGTACTTGGAAATTAATTGATTGATTTAAATCGGTTTGTGTTCATTTTGCCAAGAATGTTGTATTTCTAAAGCTATGAACAACTGACAGGAATCCAGTTTTACATTCAAGCAGGATAGATTCATGTTACAATGTAATGTATCAGCTAGGTGAGAGCCAGTCATATTACAATCTAGTGTGCCATCTAGAAGACAGCCATTCTTGTCATACTGCAAAGAAAATTCTCAGGATTCCATTGGTCAGTGCGCCGTAGACATGAGCTCATTACTGAAATACACAAAAACAAAATGGCGCTTTCCATTGTGTGTAAAAGTCAGAAATAATTGTAAGTGTATTTTTTTGGAAATTTTGCAGATGATAAAACATTAAATAGTGATAAAATACGTTTATTTTATTAAAAAATCCGCCAAATTTAAAGACGTTAGAGCGATGACGTCACGAAAATGACAACGTCTAGTTAGAGGCACGTTACGCGGAAATTGGCGCAATAAAAATGAAATCCTGTTTTTGGCTGTTACTTTTCTTAAATAAATGGTTACAACTTTGAAGTATGACACATTTGTTATTAGGATTCTTGACAGGAAAATGGCCTCACATTCCCTACCTGGAAAGTATATCCCCCTTGCCTAACGGCTCGGGTGATTATAATTTCCAGGCAGGTAATGTGAGCCCATGTCCCCTGTCAATAATCCTAATAACTAATAATATTACAATATAATGCGTATGATAGACAAAGGTGCGTTAGAATTACGATGAAGGTTGAACTCTGTGTAATCATAACTGTTTAGTATTGTACCCTGATGAGTACAAGTAAGAACTGTGTTTAGCTACATTGCTCAAATGACATTTGATGAAGATATAGGACCGTTGTAAGTGACACATATTGATCGCTCTATTCACAACTCGCCTTTAAACGTGGTTTCTTGTTTTATATAATAACTATTTTTGATTCGATTTAAATTGCATTGGTTCTGCAGCAGGGTCTGAAAATTTTCTTTATTTGGCAAGAGTTTACTCGAGCAGTATTGCATAATGATTTTAGCTTTACATGCTTTCACACGCGCTTAGTGTAAATTTGAACTACTTATCTGTTTGGCAATACAAAAATGCAGCAATATAAAACTAGACTAAATTAAAAACTAAATTAGCATACGGCGATATCATTTAACATGTCGTTTTGATATCCATGAGTTTCGAAATGTTTCTAGTTTGGTTTTACTGTCACATGTTTGACTATTTATGTTAGTAATCAGTTTCATTCCTGATAGTTTACATCGTTGATTGCCATGTAAAAGCTCAAGATAGAACGAACGTATGTCAAGGCGAAATTGCTTTGTAATGGTTGGTTATTATTTCTTTATTCGTCTAATGATCCATGACGATTGTGTATATAAGGTTAAGAAATTTATATATTCTTGTATTTTAAATTAATATTTGCTAGATTTTAAATTATTTGTTGCCCTATATGTATTATTATTTCCGTTAATCTTTAACACATACTGATAATCTGATATTGTATTGGACAAAATAGTGTCTAGTATATAAAAGTAGTCAGAGATGAAAAGATTCAAAGAGTTTGTTTTATATATCGTTTGTCTTAATCCCGATTCAATTAATAATAATGGTGTTGACACTGAAATGTTTTATTATCTCCATACTATAAAAGCCTTAGTGGATATTGCTAACGCATATATTTGTCCATCTGTACATCCGTCTGTTCGACCGTTACCATATATTCTCTTAAACCACTAAACTGAATACAACAAAATTTAACGTTTGGCAGGTCGACCTGTAGCAACATTTTTTGACTGGGCCAAATGCACTTAAAATCAATCACACTAATCATTTGTCTTCGTATAAATGGCTATGTTTTATAAACATATGCATACGTTTTCTATATATATTGAGAATACTGTAAATGTGAGACAAATTGTTATCTATAATTTGTCTCACATGTCTCTTTCCGGAATCCTCCGTAATCCAGTATCCAGAAAAGGTATTGTAATATATATACTATTCTTTAGCGTATAAAGAGTATGATATATGTATATATATTATCTCTTGAGCAGAGTATATGCATATACAATGAGTTAGTTTAGAAAATAACGCAATATTTGATATTATAAGAAACAACACTTTAATAGACTAGGTGAAACATACATACATCTAGCAAAAAGATGGACACCGACTTCAACAGTATAAGTATTAATGCTCAGTAGTGTAAATGAACTTGACGTTAGTGTCTTGTGCTGTCGATGGCGTAATAATATACTGTCATTATTGATAGTTTGTTATACACTCAGTAAGTTGCTTGATGTAACTACTCTGAACAATTTATGGCAAAGTTAATTGCTTCATGTAAATAATAATAAAATAAATTGAAACAATGGTGATAATGTTGTGTTGAGCAGCTATCACCATATTATGCATGCATAGAAATGATGGAATTGTTTAATCAATACAAAAATTGTATAACTAGTATTTACTGTGTAATGGCGTTGGCATGGTTTAGGTGAACAAATCATTTATGTTTCAGTGAAAGAATACATGTTGCGTGTATTTGTTGTTGTGCTTTTTGTTGTTTTATTTTCTTGTTGTTTTTTGGTATGTCATTTTCTTTTTTTTGTGTGTGTTTTTCTTTTGTTTTGATATTTATATGAGTTTGTCAAGGTGAAATGTTTTAAGGTAAATACTGTTGTAATAAAACACAACTTCGACCTTCCTTGATTATTAGCGCAAAGTAAATACCTTTATATAAATAAAAACATACTACCGTTAATACAAGGTGTCGTCCTCTTTACTCTGACAAATACGACATTGACACTATTGTGTTATTCGAAATGGTTTTATTTGAACTTATGATTTGTCTGGTGATTATCGCTTGACTCATGATTTTGAAGGGGAATCAAGAACTAAAACATTTTTTCTATCTTGTATAAACTATGTGACACGTATTTATAATTCCTTATTAAGCTAGTATGCACGCTTGCTATGAGTTTTTCTTTTGTATTTTATAGAACTATTAAATATAAATACGAGGATCGTTCAAATAGTACGTGGATATGTTTAATAGTTGTATATATAATTCAGTATTGAATATATATATATATATAATTCAGTAATGAGTGGATATATATATATAGATGGGGAAAAAAACATTTATACAGTGCTACAGTTTATAGAAACCCTGTAGCACTGTATAAATGTTTTTTTCCCAATCTATTAATTTATTCCAACATTGTCGTATCCCCCCGTGGATCCAGTGCTTTTTGAAAGGTATTTTGTAGATGTATGTATTTTCTCACCCTTATATATATATATATATATATATATATATAATTCAGTACTGAATATAAGAATATATGAAATGGATGAACACAAATAATATGGTGTTTATAGGAGTATGTCATATATCATGGTGTTTCTAGTAACAAAATCCGGGAAAATGTTTACGAGTCCTTATTACGTGCATTTATTTCGTTATTTTTACCTCTTGGCTGTAATTAAAGGATGACATATTTTACTTAGAAATAAGGGTTGCTTTTAGTCTTAACTATGGGGCGCCGTACTACTTTTTAATACCATTTGGTGATATCATCTATTCGAATGGGTGACATCACGCATTTAAATAGGTGATATCACCGATTTTTCTAAATGCGTGATAATACCTATTGAATGGATGATATAATCTAGTCCAATCAGTGATATCACTCATTTGCATCAGTGATATCACGTATTTAAAACGAATGAGTGATATCACCCATTCAATAGGTGATATCACCTTGTTTTGAATCAGTCAAATCAACTAATAGAATCAGTAATATCGCTGATTCGAATAGGTGAAATCACTCATTCAAACAGGTGATGTTACTGAATTGTATTAAAAAGCAATACGGCGTCTATTATGTAATTTGTAATACCATTTGGTGATATTACCTATTCGAATCGGTGATATCACTGATTCGAATAGGTGATATCACTGATTCAAATATGTATATTACTTATTTTAAATTTGAATCGGTGATATCACCTATTCTAATAAGTGATGCCATTCATTGAAATAGGTGATATCACTACTTTGTTTTAAAAAGCAATACGGCGCCTATTATGGGCGCCGTACTACTATCTAATACCATTTGGTGATATCACTTTTTCAAATCGGTGATATCACTGATTCGAATAGGTGATATGACGCATTCAAACAGGTGATATCATCGATTTATTCTAAATGCGCGATATCACATATTAAATGGGTGATATCATCTATTCGAATTATTGATATCTCCCATTCGAATCAGAATGATATTATCCTTCGGATTGAATCAGTTATATCACTCATTAGAATTAGTGATATCACCAATTCAAGTGGTAATTCCATAGAATTAGTGATATCACCCATTCAATAGGTGATTTCACACTTCCGTTTTGAATCAGTGATATCACATATTTGAATAAGTGATATCAATGATTCGAATGTGTGATATTACTGATTCGAATAGGTGATATCACTCATTTACATTTGATTCCGTGATATCGCCTAATCGAATGAGTGATATCACTTATTCAAATAGTTAATATCACTAATTTGTATTAAAAAGCAATACTGCCTAATAAAGATTTGAACACATTCGTTTTAACAAAATTCTGTTAACGATTTTTAAAAACAAAACAAAAAACAACATATTAACAGAATTTTGTTAAGGTGGAATATCGCCTAGTAAATATGTGAACACTCTCGTCTTAACACAATTTTGTTAATGATTTGTGCAAAAAACAACAATATTCTAAAAAAAATGAATTTTGTTAAGGTGAAAGACCGCCTAATAAAGATTTGTAAAAAAAACGAATATCATCTTAACAGAATTTTGTTAACGATTTAAAAATAAATCTTAACAAAATTTTGTTAACGCTTCAAAAAAAATCTTCAAAGAATTTTGTTAAGGTGTAATAATGCCTAATAAAAATATTAGAATACATTCTTATTAATAAAATTTTAGTAACGATTTGTAGAAAAAATTGTCTTAACAGAATTTTGTTAACGATTTTAAAAATAAATCTTAACAAAATTCTGTTAACGATTTGTAGAAAAAGTGGTCTTAACAAAATTTTGTTAAAGTGGAAAACTGCCTCCTAGTAAAGATATTTGAATACATTCTTACAAACAGAATTTTGTTAACGATTTTAAAAATGAATATTAACAGAATTTTGTTAACGATTTTAAAAATGAATCTTAATAGAATTTTGTTAAGGTGGAAGACTATTTGAATACATTCTTACAAACAAAATTTTATTAACGATTTGTAGAAAAAATAGTCTTTAAGTTAACAAAATTTTGTTAACGATTTTAAAAATGAATCTTAACAGAATTTTGTTAAGGTGGAAGACTGCCTAGTAAAGATATTTGAATATATTCCTACAAACAAAATTTTGTTAACGATTTGTAGAAAAAATTGTCTTAACAAAAATTTGTTAACGATTCTAAAACTGAATCTTAACAGAATTTTGTTAAGGTAGAAGACTGCCTAGTAAAGATATTTGAATACATTCTTACAAACAAAATTTTGTTAACGATTTGTAGAAAAAATAGTCTTAACAAAATTTTGTTAACGATTTTAAAAATGAATCTTAACAGAATTTTGTTTAGGTGGAAGACTGCCTAGTAAAGATATTTGAATACATTCCTACAAACAAAATTTTGTTAACGATTTGTAGAAGAAATTGTCTTAACAAAATTTTGTTAACGATTTTAAAAATAAATCTTAACAGAATTTTGTTAAGTTGGAAGACTGCCTAGTAAAGATATTTGAATACATTCTTACAAACAAAATTTTGTTAACGATTTGTAGAAGAAATTGTCTTAACAAAATTTTGTTAACGATTCTAAAACTGAATCTTAACAGAATTTTGTTAAGGTGGAAGACTGCCTAGTAAAGATATTTGAATACATTCTTACAAACAAAATTTTGTTAACGATTTGTAGAAAAAATAGTCTTAACAAAATTTTGTTAACGATTTTAAAAATGAATCTTAACAGAATTTTGTTAAGGTGGAAGACTGCCTAGTAAAGATATTTGAATACATTCCTACAAACAAAATTTTGTTAACGATTTGTTGAAAAAATTGTCTTAACAAAATTGTGTTAACGATTCTAAAACTGAATCTTAACAGAATTTTGTTAAGCTGGAAGACTGCCTAGTAAAGATATTTGAATACATTATTACAAACAAAATTTTGTTAACGATTTGTAGAAAAAATTGTCTTAACAAAATTTTGTTAACGATTTTAAAAATAAATCTTAACAGAATTTTGTTAAGGTGGAAGACTGCCTAGTAAAGATATTTGAATACATTCTTACAAACAAAATTTTGTTAACGATTTGTAGAAGAAATTGTCTTAACAAAATTTTGTTAACGATTCTAAAACTGAATCTTAACATAATTTTGTTAAGGTGGAAGACTGCCTAGTAAAGATATTGGAATACATTCTTACAAACAAAATTTTGTTAACGATTTGTAGAAAAAATTGTCTTAACAAAATTTTGTTAACGATTTTAAAAATAAATCTTAACAGAATTTTGTTAAGGTGGAAGACTGCCTAGTAAAGATATTTGAATTCATTCTTACAAACAAAATTTTGTTAACGATTTGTAGAAGAAATTGTCTTAACAAAATTTTGTTAACGATTCTAAAAATGAATCTTAACAGAATTTTGTTAAGCTGGAAGACTACCTAGTATACATTCTTACAAACAATTTTGTTAACGATTTGTAGACAAAATAGTCTTAACAAAATTTTGTTAACGATTTTAAAAATGAATCTTAACAGAATTTTGTTAAGGTGGAAGACTGCCTAGTAAAGATATTTGAATACATTCCTACAAACAAAATTTTGTTAACGATTTGTAGAAAAAATTGTCTTAACAAAATTTTGTTAACGATTCTAAAACTGAATCTTAACAGAATTTTGTTAAGGTGGAAGACTGCCTAGTAAAGATATTTGAATACATTCTTACAAACAATTTTGTTAACGATTTGTAGACAAAATAGTCTTAACAAAATTTTGTTAACGATTTTAAAAATGAATCTTAACAGAATTTTGTTAAGGTGGAAGACTGCCTAGTAAAGATATTTGAATTCATTCTTTCAAACAAAATTTTGTTAACGATTTGTAGAAGAAATTGTCTTAACAAAATTTTGTTAACGATTCTAAAACTGAATCTTAACAGAATTTTGTTAAGGTGGAAGACTGCCTAGTAAAGATATTTGAATACATTCTTACAAACAAAATTTTGTTAACGATTTGTAGAAAAAATTGTCTTAACAAAATTTTGTTAACGATTTTAAAAATAAATCTTAACAGAATTTTGTTAAGGTGGAAGACTGCCTAGTAAAGATATTTGAATACATTCTTACAAACAAAATTTTGTTAACGATTTGTAGAAGAAATTGTCTTAACAAAATTTTGTTAACGATTCTAAAAATGAATCTTATAAAACGAAAAAGACAAGAACTTGACAGTATGGAAACAGTCAAATGCAAATGGAACGTGTTAGTCCTATAGCTATGTTGCGCCCCCTCCCCACCCACCCATCTCCCAACCACCCCCACCCATCACACCATCCGAATGATTTTCGTTTGTTTTACATATCTCTATGTTGTTTTGTTTTATCCATTTGTTTCGCCCAATCTCCCAATCCCAAACCATCACCCACCACCCCCATCCCCCCACACCCCATCATCACCACCATCCAAATGCGCTTTTTATTTACATGTGTCTGTTGTTTTGTTTTATCAAATCTACCCCGCGCCTCCCACCGCAATCCGCCACCACCCCCCATATCATCACCACCACCCAAATGTTTTTTGTTTGTTTTTTTACATATCTCTGTATTGTTTTGTTATTGTTTTTATTGTATTTTCCATTATTTGAACATAATCATTATTTAAATATAAAACAATTTAGATTAAATTCAGATACCCAGATGAAATATCAATAAAAGAAACTGAAATGAGGCCACAATAAAAAAAAAGCTAGATTCTCATCCCCTCCCTCCCCGAGTTGCCTTTTGACCACAACTTTCTTTCAAATGACGCAATTTTGGATTAAAACTGATAAAAAATAAATAAAAAAATTCACACTCTGCCCCAAGTTTGCATTAAAGTTTATATGAGATTCTAACAATACATTAATATCGGCCCGAGTTTCTATGCCCGCCACGCCCGCCCCCAACCCCATCCCCACATTGTTTTAGCCATGTTTACTGATAGTACATACTGGCTGTATAATTTATTATTCTCTGAAAAATCGAATAGTCGAGCTGCGCTGTTCTCCGACAGCTCTTGTTTTCCTACCGGCTAGTTTAATTAGCTATTGCATTTATATTTTTAAATACAGAGAAGGGGAATGACGACGGTCTAAGGACGGTTCTCCAGAAGTGGAGGAAAGTATAACTAGACCAAGAAAAAGCAAACTTCTATTGAAAAAAAATAATTGAATTAAACTGGGGTTTTACGGCGGATCAACACAGGAAAGGTTGTATGGCGTCAAACAGGGATGAACATGCCAGGCTCATCCTCCATTTACATCTAGATAAAAATATGTAGAATGGGCCTAGAACATTCTAAGCTGAATAACTGTAGAGTTGCTGCAAATTTTATTGTAGACACTCCATTTACGATTTAGCCACGTTTCCACATTTGCATATGCGGTGTCATGAAGAAGATCCTGAACGAGCATGATAAAATTAACAAAATGGACATGAAGGTGGGGGGATGGGTGGTCCTACCCCACTGCCTCTAGCGGGATTTGCAGTGGTTGTATTCTACCCCGCCAACCACATGGGGACTATTGAAAAAATATACGGCGAATGTTTACATCGGTGATGAAAACAATGTTCATATAGAAACCACACCACCAAATCTCAACGTCGCCGTAGGTCCCCATTGTATCACAAACTAAATAAAACTAAATTAAACAAATTAAATTAAACAAACGAACTTTTATTATTCCGAACGTCTTTTCTGGCGGCAAGTCCTCTTTAAGGACATTTCAGTATATCTTATACGAGTTTGATCATACACAAATTACTATACCATTTAAACTAGTAGATTCAAGTCTTTGTGACTGCTGCAACTTAACATTATCTCTCATGAACAGACTCAATAAAACCGAGTCTGCTACTTTTATCTCTTGTTTGTGTTTGTTGATTCCAACGGATCCCCTTTTCAGTATTTATTGGCATTCACACTAGCGTTTGTGTAGTGCTGTGTGGCGGCCGTAAAAAGTCGCCCCGACTACAAATCGGTAGTGTTATTAGTTTCTCTGCTTTGGATTAAGACCACTCTTTGTAGCTTTAAAGTTGAATACCACTTAAGCCGGTGCTAGGATGCGTGATAGGTGTAGCACTGACATTACCTCTCATGAACAGACTTAGTAAAACCAAATCTGCTATTTTTCTCTCTTGTTTGTTGCTTCCAAGGGACCCCCTTTTCAGTATGTATCGCATGTGGGAACGCTTAAATATCTTTCTATGACTGCCGTATGCCAGGGATTTTGGTCACTAAAACATCACATTCTAGAAAGCAAACGGTTTGAAATATTTGTGTTATATGTAGAAACAACAGAAACGCTTTTAGTTTAAACTTTATTGTTATTATGTATATTAAAATATTTTCTGTATAGAATCAGATATAAATCTACGCTAATAATGAATCATAGTGAACAAATCATTGCTTTTTTAAAGAACAGACTTCACCAACATAATGACAAATGGAAATGTAGTTTACATTTGATAAATAGAGTAAATGTTGATTATTACCGATCAAGTTCTATAGCTGATGGTATTTTTTCTTCTTTTTTTCTATCTTAATTCTATTTCTATTAAAGGGTTACATGGCAAGCTTGAATTCTTTATCAAGCATTAAAATTAGCCTCTCCTTTTTTTATCATTTTGAATTTAAATCTGCTTGCATATATTTAAATAAAATGTTGAGTTTTCAGCCTTTCTTCGTTATTCTACCATAGCTTTGAACATATTATTAATGAAATGTAATCAAAAATTAGTAATTTGCAACTTAATTTATTTTGTAATTTTCTTATAATTAATATTCAATTTAATGACTGAACAATTGAATTGATGTAGAAAAAAGAACGGGACGCCGCGATCTTTTAAAAATTAGGATTGCCATATGTCCTTTTAAACTAAGTATACATTACATTATAATACAGTATAATATAATATTTTGTTGTTAAACTAAGTACATGCATTAAATTATAATACAGTATAATATACTATTTTGTTGTTGAACATCATTGTATAAATATTGTTATTGTTTGTGTACTTTGTTTTATTGTAAAGAAATACTATGTTAAATATGTCACTGTTCTGCAATGCTGTAATTTGTAAATGTGTGTACTGCTCAGTTTCAAACGCACAACTTTGAAAGCAGAATATGCGCGTTTTAACAGCCATTTGTTACGAAAATTAGAAACAAGACATACTTTAATGAAATAAAAAAAAAATAATCGATTTTTTTTTTTGTAAAATGTTTTAGCAATACACGAAATAAATACTGTAAATTATGTAATTATGTTTAATGTAGTAACATGTACATGCGCATTTTAGCATAACATTGTTATAAGTTCAACCACTTAGCTCAAGCATTCCAATATGCAAAACGTTTAATATCAAACATACGTTATGGAGTAATGATTTTAACACTATAGTCATATATATATGAGTTGAACACTGAAATATCTTGTGTTGAAATACGAAAAGCAGTCTCACAGCTAAAGCAGGGGGAAAGTGGGGGCCCAGATATGCTACTTAACGAATTCTTCATACATGGCATTGATGAACTTGTATCATATCTGCATGGATTGTTTAACAAAATATTAAATATTGGTTATTTTCCTGAAGCATGGAGTGAAGGTTATATTATACCACTGCATAAGAAGGGAACATTAGATGAAGTTAATAATTTTAGAGGTATTACACTTCTTAGTACAATGGGGAAACTATTTACTAGAATTTTAAATAGTAGGTTAACAGACTGGTCAGAAAAATATTTTGTTTATATTGAAGCCCAAGCCGGTTTCAGGGCAAATATGAGTACAGCTGATAATATTTTTGTCCTGCATGGAATTATTAATCATATGTTAAACAAGGGTGCTAAGTTATATTGTGCTTTTGTTGACCTTACAAAGGCATTCGATTATGTGGTACGGGATATAGTATGGTACAAATTAATTAAGATCGGGGTAAGGGGTAAAATACTAAAATAATTAAATCTATGTATGAACATGTAAAGTCAAAGGTTAAAATAAATAATACACTTAGTGATACTTTTGATTGCATGTTAGGTGTACGCCAAGGTGAATGTTTATCTCCGTTCTTGTTTGCTATGTATTTAAACGATTTGGAAGATGAATATTATTTAAAAGATGCAGAAAGTATTGGTATTGGAAAGCTTAAAATACTCATACATGATGATTTAAAAAATAAATTACTTATATTGTACGACTACTGCGAAAGGTGGAAACTTCGAGTTAACACGGATAAAACAAAAGTAATGATATTCAGAAAAGGTGGGATTTTACCAAGAAATTTAAACTTTCATTACGATGGTAAACCCATAGAGATAGTAAATAAATTTTCATATCTAGGTATTGTTTTTACTGCTGGGGGATCATTTGCAAATTGCCAAATAACTTTATCGGGACAAGCACAAAAAGCTATTTTTAAGCTTAATATGTATTTATACAGTTTTACCAATATTACACCCAGACATTATTTAGAATTATTCGATAAGTTGGTAACACCTATACTTAACTATGGTAGAGAAGTATGGGTTTTTTGTCAGGCTAAACAAATTGAACGAGTGCATACGCTGTTCTATAAACAATTATTGGGTGTGAAAACGTCAACTCAAAACGATTTTATTTATGGGAAACTAGGTAGAACAAATTATGCTACACGAAGACTATATATTATTATCAAATATTGGTTAAAGGTTATTAGTACGGACGAAAGAAAATATATAAATTATGTTTATAAATTGATGTTAAACGACATAAATGATAAACCGAACACCAAAAATTGGGCCTCTTTAATTAAAAATGCTCTAGCGCAGTTGTTTTTTTTCGAGGTGTGGACATTACAAGGTGTAGGAAATAAAGTACTCTTCCTAAATGTGTTAAAACAAAGACTTACCGATAATTTTGTTCAAAACTGGAACAGTAGACAAAATGAGTCTAGTAGAGCTTCTTTTTATAAAGAATTTTCATCGTTTGAATTTCAAAAATATTTGGATATTATTAACATAAAAAAATTCAGAATTGCTCTTTCCAAATTACGAGTATCATCTCACCGGTTAGAAATAGAAGCAGGCAGATGGTCAAAACCACAAATAACTCCGAGAGAAAATCGTAAATGTAAACTTTGTAATTGTGTTGAAGACGAGTTTCATTTCGTTTTTGAATGTTCATTATATAATGATATTCGAGTTGCATTAATCAAACCATATTACTATAAAAGGAAAAGCATGTTTAAAGCTGTTGAACTTTTGCAATCGACAAACACGCGGGATATAAAAAATATTGGTGAATATATTTATAAAAGTTTTAAGGTAAGGAATGATACAGTGTTTGCCAGATAGGATCTGACTTAATTGTTGTAATAATCGCATACTTTTAATTATAATACAATGCGGTTGTGTGTGTTTGTTTTGTGAATGTGTTTATCGCTATGCTATTTATGTGTGTTTATATTCTGTAGGGGTATATATTTTAATTATAACTCATGAATGGATGAATGTTTATAATTTGACTGCCATGTTGTCTTCAGATATCTATATGAGGTAACAAAGAAAACAGTCACACTGTCCATTATGACCGAGAAAAATAGTTTAAATTGTATTTGTATTTGATTGATTTGCTCAAGGGTCTTTTCAGACTTATTGCAACATTTTATATATACATTTGTAAGGTTTATGGAGGATGGCCTCGAACCTCCATAGACCTATGACGAGGTAAATAAAATATATATATATGACAAATATTAGCACATACTAGCATAATCTATACAATAACTTATGAAACAAAATACATATTAGCAAATACAATCAATAAGTACTGCCAAGTATGCACGAGCCGCATATCTATTACTTGAGGATACACCCAACAAGCATAGCATGACGTGCTGCATGGTACAACTCTCGCACGAAACTGTTCCTCTTGAAATAGTAAATTATACTCAGTTGCAAAAGAAAATGTACACAAAGTTTTGTTTAGATTTACTTAGATAAAGTTTTTTTATAAATAAATTGACAAATTCCAAAATGATTATGCCATAGTTGGTATAAAAGTATTTTATCATTACATTGCCAATATCATGTTGTCATTAGTTTTTCAATAGGTTGAATCATTAAGGGACTGTCGTTTGATCAAGAGGATAGGGTGTAAAGCAAAACTTTCAAACTGTACACCTTCTTTTGCAACAGAGTATGTGTGATTCCAATCATGCCATGTGATTTTCGAAGCACGATTATTTTTTTTCATGAATATTTTAAAAATAATGAAATAATAAGTAAAACGATCAAACAACAAGTCATTTTTTATAATACAATAGCATCCCTGTAGCAGGTATGTTTGAATTATTTGAACATACTGAATCCATTAAAGGGCACAATTGCAATATATATCATATGGCAGCGAGCAAACAACAAGACATCTCCATATTTGCTTGCTCAGTTACATCAGTACGTGTATTCATTGTCCACGAAGGCCCATGCCATAACCGGTCTGCTATAGTCAGTAACCCAGCTGTAACATATGCCCCAAAACCTGAAGAAAACGTTAAAAAATATATACTAGTAACGGACAATGAAGTAATCGTCATACTTAAAATCCATGTAGATAGATATTGCAATAAGGAATGTTTATCTATGTTTGTGATGTTTCACCCTTTACTTTAATGATTTATGTATTTATATTTACTTTCTGCTCAGCATTTGCATCTATTTTAAGTTATAGAAGAATAAGTCATTGGCACATGTTTCATAACTTCTAGTTCATAGTTACAAATGCAGGGTGTACATGCAATTTAGAGAATGCAGTCTAAATACAACTAATTTTACCAGAGCTATCCAAAAAGATAGTAGGCCTAAATATTTATTTTATCATGTTTATGATATTATGAAATTGGTTTTGACACGGTCACAGTAAAACTGTAAGAAATTAATTACCAAATCATTAACAAATACTATTATTCGGGGCGTTTGTTTCAGCCAAAGTTCTTTTGGATTTTTAAAGGCAAAATTCAACTACCTTACTTTTCAAAATCGGTTAAGAAATAAAAATTGTTACATGCAAAGATTGTTTTGATAGGGCATTTTCAATGCAAAATTCTACTGCATGAAATAATTGGGGGAAAATCGTTTTTAATGTGTTAGATAAATGAGCATGAGCAATTTACATTGGAAAAGTCCCACTGAAAAAGCATTTTGGCCGTAATATATTTATTTGCTCAACCGTTTTTGGAAAGTAAGGTATTTTTTATTTACCACTAAAACAATCGGGTTCTAATGATATATAACATATGTACGTATTTATAAAATTACTAATGTTAATGCCGAAAAACCTTTGGCTGAAACAAGCGCCCCGAACAATAATGACCATTATTACTGTATACTATCTCAAATGCTATCTTCTATCGAGTTCATTCACATTCCTGTTTTATGAATGATACACCGTCAGGGTAACTGGTACGGATTAGAAGTGTCATATCTGAACACAAACGTATATTTCGGCAACGGAAACATATACATTACTACATTTTTGATCATTTTATTATTATTTGTAGCTACTTCCTAGTTGTGAGAGAGTAGTCCGATTTGCAAAACACGAATTACATGTTAATTAACGGCTCATCAACACAGTACATGTTATTCAGAGCCGCCGAAGAGAGATGGGAAGCCAGAAGCCTGTCCTTCTCTTACTAACGAATATATTCTAGTGGTTCTTAGATGTGATCGGAGGATATACACAGGACCGCCCAGTTTACGTCCTCATCCAACGGACGAAGCTAAATGTATATAATGCCCTTGACAGCCCTTCACAGCTTATTGTAACGTGCTATTGTAAATGTATATAATGCCCTTGACAGCCCTTGACAGCTCATTGTAACGTGCTAATGTAAATGCTACATATACCTATACTAAGAGGTCTTACGAAATCAGTGGTAGAACAGAACAGAACTTTACAATAATTAGTAATACATGTAGCGACAAATAGTGTAAATGTTAATTAACGGCTCATCAACACAGTACAGGTTATTCAGAGCCGCCGAAGAGAGATGGGAAGCCAGAAGCCTGTCCTTCTCTTACTAACGAATATATTCTAGTGGTTCTTAGATGTGATCGGAGGATATACACAGGACCGCCCAGTTTACGTCCTCATCCAACGGACGAAGCTAAATGTATATAATGCCTTTGACAGCCCTTCACATCTTATTGTAACGTGCTATTGTAAATGTATATAATGCCCTTGACAGCCCTTGACAGCTTATTGTAACATGCTTATGTAAATGCTACATATACCTATACTAAGAGGTCTTACGAAATCAGTGGTAGAACAGAACAGAACTTTACAATAATTAGTAATACATGTAGCGACAAATAGTGTAAACAGGGTTACCGTATCGGAATGAAAGTTTTTACATTGTGTCCTTGAATTGTGAGCACATAACATTCTGCAGTGTGTTTAAATAATAGCTAATCATACATTTGTTGATTTTTTAATAATTTGTAATAACCTTACCGCTTGTTACATGTTTTAGCGTATGTGTTAATGTAGTCGAAGCATCCGATATCTAGTGTGTTGAAAAACATTACACCAACACCGTTGGCCGTCAATGTATGGGCGTTCTTTAAACAGTAAAAAAATGTTGAGTCACAGTTACAGTGTAATCTGTAAAAATAGAAGATAAATAACCCAAATAAGTATAAATATCGATTCTTTTCAAAATGAATGTTAATTCAAATATTAATTGGGATAGGCTAACAGAAATGTCAAAATAGATATAAAAATCGAACAGTAAAAGTAGCATTCAAACACACACAGAAACAAAGAACAAGTTTAAATATAGATAAAAAGATGAATAAAAGGCAAGATAAGACATCACAAACACAAATGGGTTGACAATAGGGCTACCGCCTTGGAACGGTCAGTGTCAAAACCGCGCTGGGGGTTATCCCGTCAGTTCTAGAAGTTCATACAAACAATACACTATGCAATACTCGAAATGATGGACATATCATTCAATACTTCAAGTATCTTATAATTATATAAAGACATTCTCTCTCTGCAAGGTTAGTTTTTGAACTGGGGGAGAGGGGTGGGGGGGGGGCGGGGGTTAATTGTCAAACGTTCTTGTAAGGGTTGCCAATAGAGCTACCACCTTGTAATGGTTAGTGGCAAAAAGGCCGCTGGGTGTTTAAAGGGACACAATGATAAAAACAAGTCGGCTTAAAGGTATCTAGATGTCATCTTCAGACAACATCTAAACTGAATGTATTCTCTCTCTTTTATAATACTTAAAACTAATCGTCATGTTACCATCACAGTTTAGTATCTCCCAGTTAGCTTTGTTAAGATATCTGCTATATGTATAGCGTAATGGTTGCTGATTCTTTCTGCGGGTGAAGAATGTTTAAGCCTAATCAATATTTAAATGTGTTTTTGTTTTACTTGATAGGAACCATTTTGAATATATTTATGATCAGGTAAATGCCATGTAAGTAGTAAACTCATATAAATGCAATTATGTTATGGTGGCACGAAACATGTGGCTGCGTCGTCGCCGTTCAACGTATGAAATTAGGGCTTTTATTAAAGGTTAATACACTGTTATGTGTAACTCTATAAGGAATATGTTAGTAACATTTATAGAGAAGAAAATACAATCTACAGAGAAGGAAATACAATCTAAACTTGCTGTTCGTAGCTTGCATAGTTAAAGTTTAGACACACTTTTGAGGATGCTGAAATTATTGAATGTGCATACTTGGTCCAAAGGGCGAAATTGTCCAGGCCGTATCCGGAACTCAGTGCCTCTATAGATGGACTGCAGTTGTCATGAGCTCTACAGCAGGTATCAGCCGCGACACTCTCTCCTAAATCATCATAATTGGCTGAAATGTTACCCATACCGCACCACTTTGTACCTTGAATTAAAGTTAAACAAATACACAAACAATTAACCGTGAATCCTTTCAAACACTTACGCTTTTTTTTTTCAATATTGAAGTTGTAAAACCATGACCATCAAATGAAATGACATAGTTGACATTCATATGAATAAATGAATGTACATTATTTACCCATAATTTCACCATTATTTCACAATATGTTCATAGTGTTGGTACCAACTTTACGTCCAACTTTGCACAAAAAAGATCCAGTTGAAATATGCTTTAAATGAATAGATTAGGGCTACATATATATATGGAACAACATAATAGATTGTTGTACAACTGGTCTGATTATCACAAGTATGGGCGGATCCATGTGTTTCGGAAAATGTAATCTGTTAAAACATGTTGACAGCCGAAAAAAAAAACACGGTCTGGGAGCATGCATTTTGTATTGTTAGAGGATGTGTTACTTATATACTATATCAAACATATAACGCAATACGCACGATGTTCCGTCTATTTTCAATGTAAATATGCCGAATTGTTGATTGGTAAAATTAAACTAAGATACCTGTTACATGTAGGTGTTGTCAATATGTTTGCATGATTTTAAGCAAAATGAATTTATCTTAAATTATAAAAGGATAAAATAACGTTTCCATTCGGCCAATTTAGAACCACAGCATTTTATTTTTTATTTAAAATTAACAACATGAATTCCATAGGATTTACATTGAATTCATTCTGGTGAGTTTACGTTAAGTAATAAAACCCTCAGTTCTCCCGATTTTGTCATGCTAACATTGATTCAAACGTATGCATTACATGATTACGAGTATTTGTTTATCTTCAAATCAACACATATAATGAAAAAGAAATACATATGACTTTGTTTGTATATGATTTATCAGTCATTCTAATACACCCGCACTATATAGCCTAGTTTAAAATATCTCGTTATATTGAACGATATATCACTGTAATGTTTGCAACGTTAGGAGAATAAGCATTGCGCATTGCGCATTACGCATTGTAACGTATGCAACGTTAGGAGATTAAGCAAAGCAATGCGAAAGTTTTCAGATGTGTGCGTTATTTTCACATTTTAGGGGTATTAGAATAGAAATAGAACATCGTTTACGGTGAATTATCTATAATATATCACGGTTTGTCGTTCAGTTGTAAACAATAATTTCACTCGCCCTTCGGGCTCATGAAATTAGTGTTTACAATTGAACTCCAAACCGTGTTATATTAAACGATAATTCACAGTAAACGATGTTCTATTTCTTAAATATAGTGGAGCTCCTTTGTGCAAAATATTAAATGAATGGTGCACTTTGGGTTAAAAGAATGAAACTTGGCAGAGTAATGAATGACATCAAATCAAACATCAATTCACCTATTGACTTCAGATATATATAATAACAATAAGAATCAATAAGTCCTGGAAAATTTAATGTAAAACTTTTCATTATAATAGTAAAATGCAATAAGTGTACCATTGATGCTCAAAATGTAAGGGTAATAGTAAAACAAATTAAAAAAATGTGATAAAAAACATAATTTTCATAATACTCAATGTTTACATTGAAAATATAAAGAAAACCGACGGTTTGCGTTTTACGTTGTGTTGAATATATTCGTAAAACCATTGATACGACATAAAACCGTCAATTTGTTTACATTTCAATGTTTCGCTTTCCACAACTTTTTGTATTGATTTGCGCTTCATCGAAATACATTTAAGGCTATAATTTAAACATTAATATATATTATAATGTCAGTGCCTAGAAGAGGAGTATCATTTTGTTATCGATTGCAAAAATTATACAGAATTAAGAAAAGCTTACATAAAAAATACTACCGGAAAAAAACAAACTACATGAAGTTTGTCCAATTATTAAATAGCGAAAACAAAACCGAAGAGCTGAAATTAGGATTATATGTTTATACGGCTTTTGATATTAGAACTATTTTTGACAAATATTGAACACGTTTCAATTTGTTTAAAACTCAAAAAAGAAACAATAACATATATATATATCCCTTTTGGCGTCCAAGCTAGGCTTTTTATAGGTATTGTTTGTTTTTACATTTAAAATGTGTGGCATATCTTTCCGTATGAAAATGTTGCAGTGTTGCTTCTGTTCCATAAACATGATAGAATACAGATAGTAGTGTATGAACAGTCTCAATCAAACCGAGACTGCAATATTTCGTATGTGTCGTGCTCGGCCGTTTCCAAAGGCCCATTATTATACTCTTTTTTTGTATTGTTATAAACACTTTAAAATAATGATTTATACTTTCATTTGAAAAAATATAACAAATCAAAAATACAAATCTCTCCCAAATGGATAACCATTAAAATTCAGTTACATTTTACGGTTCAACTTAATTTCATATTGTAAACGTATAGTGTCGAGTTTCTTACTTGATATTGCAATCCTTTGTTATAATAAGTGCATGTACTAACAAAAGCCATCTAACATTATATTTGTATATTGTATGTTAACATCATGTTCATGGGCAAGATTTGGCTTAAAACAATAAACAATATTATATATTGTCAGAGGTTATAATAAGTATATGGAATCTCACCTGGGTATATCATATCTATGAGACTCCTCTTCTTCTTTAAAGAGATTGCATCATCAATATTGTATTTGTGGTGTTTCTGGGCTTGTAAACAAAGTCGGATGAATTCATCCATTTCGTCTTCAGTGACAACAACCATGTTTAGAAGTGTGTCTTTGTCAGCATCTCTAATAACAATGTGTTATGTTAACCAGTTAAGTTTGTCATCAATAGTACTACCAATAAGAAATAACAAATCATAAAACACACATTTTACAACAATATTTTACCTATGTTGCCATGCGGATTTGGAATACAATCCCAGAAAATCTCCGGACTTCTGTTTCTATTTAAGCTATTTCTATTTCAAGATAACAGGTGTTCTGCTCAACTTAAGTTGTGTTAATAGTGAATACTTGTTTTATATGCCAGCTTGTGACATAGTATTAATGCTATGTGCATGTATTCACTTGACATTGTTTATTAGTTGATGTTGTTATTAGAAGGCCTCATGGAATATAAGTGTTGTGCAATTGATTATATAATCTAAATGAGTTGTACCTTCATGAAATAAAATATTTTATTTTATGATATGCAATAAAATACTGCTTTATCAGTGAAATACAAGTGTTATTCCACACTGTGGAATATAGAGTTAAATTTAACAGTAGATGACGGGACTACTTTTGTTGTTCTACCATAGTTTCGCTAAGAAAAAGTTTGTAAAATCATAAAATAAAAAGAAAATTTGTTGTAGTTTCGTGAATAACATATTTTATTTCATCTCAAAGTGAGAAAACTTTTATACTTTCACTCATGCTTCGCATTCGTGAAAATATAAAGTTTTCTCACTTCTCGATGAAATAAAATATGTTATTCACTCCAAAACAATAAATATCCTCTATTTATTATTATTATTATTATTACTTTACAGCTGACGTTGTGTAATACGACGAGGTGTAAAACATGTAGCTTTATATTTGTACTTTACGTGGTCCGAGTATTAACTTTCACGTAATGAGAAATTGCATCGCGAATCCAACTACTATGTTTAACGTTAGGGTTATAACTGCCATATACGATAGGTACATATACACTGCAATGCGAAAACGAAAATATTTCTAAAAATATTAGTGGAAATATTTCTAGAAATATTAGTGGCATATAGTTTTTACTTACTTTAATTAAATATGATCACAAAATATAGCTGAACTAACCAAACAAATTATGCCAAATAAAACACTCCATATCTAGGATTAGATTATATATAACCATCGATCTATTCACGAAACTTATGAACTCTGAATCTGTGTTTCAAACAATAATAATATATATATATGGTTCTTACTTCCTTTCAAGAATGTCACATCGTTTCAATATATCTCCCTTTTTTCGAACGATTTTCAGAGCTTTTGTTTCCGAAACAAAGTAGAAATCTTTGTACGTCTTGTTTTTCATCTTGGCGTCTTTTACATAAACATGGTCTTCCACTCGTGGTAACTATTGAGAAATTGTACAAGATATGCATCAACTATTCTGGAAAAGTAAAAGGTATATTGAAAAAGTGATACTACACAAAATACTTCTATAGGCTTTAAAAAATGAGTCCTCACATTTCAACTTGATCTGCAAATTCAAAATCCTCGTTTGAAAATGTTCTCAAATTATAGTTGTACAGTTATTTGTCCAATATGCACGAAAGTGATCATGGTGATTACAAAAATATAATTGGATTATTTATGCTGTGATTATTTATACCTACTCATATATCTGTTTCAAAAGCTAGAATACTTCATTTTTTCCCAAATGATTTAAGAAAACAAAATTATTAGAATAAGTGTTATTATAGGATATATTTCAGGAACTATTTATTACGGGTCACGATTCGGCAAATTGACATTCCTAAAGCAAACATATGTCTCTAACAACCTGAACATATGTATAACGTCAGCAGGGTTGTTCTGCCATTAATGAAAGATCGATAGATATTTATCACTGTTAATTACTTCCGAAAAGTAAGTTCCTGCTTAACACACTTTTTAAAAAAGAAATGAAATTCGCTTGATAAATACGTAAACGAATAAGGAAAGTAGGCTTAAAAGTGGAACAGGAAATGTAGCTCTTACAGAACAGAGTAGGTATAAAAGTAGAACAGGAAATGTACTATTCACAGAACAGAATAGGTATAAAAGCGGAACAGGAAATGTACCATTCACATAACAGAATATGTATAAAAGTGGAACAGGAAATGTAGCATTCACAGAACAGAGTAGGTATAAAAGTGGAACAGGAAATGAAGCATTCACAGAACAGAGTAGGTATAAACGTGGAACAGGAAATGTAGCATTCACAGAACAGAGTTGGTGTAAAAGTGGAACAGGAAATATAGCATTCATAGAACAGATTAGGTATAAAAGTGGAACAGGAAATGTAGCATTCACAGAAAAAAGTAGGTATAAACGTGGAACAGGTAATATAGCATTCACAGAACTGAGCAGGTATAAACGTGGAACAGGAAATGTAGCATTCACAGGACAGAGTAGGTATAAACGTGGGACAGGAAATATAGCTGTCACAGAACAGAGTAGATATAAAAGTGGAACAGGAAATGTAGCATTCACAGAACAGATTAGGTATGAAAGTGGAACAGGAAATGCAGCATTCACAGAACAGAGTAGGTATAAACGTGGAACAGGAAATGTAGCATTCACAGAACAGAGTAGGTATAAAAGTGGAACAGGAAATGTAGCATTCACAGAACAGAGTAGGTATAAAAGTGAAACAGGAAATGTAGCATGCACAGAACAGAGTAGGTATAACAGCGGAACAGGAAATGTAGCATTCACAGAAAAAAGTAAGTATAAAAGCGGAACAGGGATGTAGCATTCACAGAACAGAGTAGGTATAAAAGTGAAACAGGAAATGTAGCATGCACAGAACAGAGTAAGTATAAAAGCGGAACAGGAAATGTAGCATTCACAGAACAGAGTAGGTATAAAAGCGGAACAGGAATGTAGCATTCACAGAACAGAGTAGGTATACACGTGGAACAGGAAATGAAGCATTCACAGAACAAATAATGTATAAAAGTGGAACAGAAAATGTAGCATTCACAGAACAGAGAACCAAAGTATGCGACACCACAAACATAAAAGGATCATGTTAACTGGTCTGCCTTACCGTTTCAGTTGATACTTCTGAAATTGCTTTGCCAATGGGTGGAGGCAGCTTTTGCTGTTGCTGCTCTGTTGACACTACCACTAAGGTCACCATCAACACAGATATTGCCAAACAGGTATTGGACTTGCACGATGTATTCGTCATCTGAAATGTGTTAAGGTCTCTATTCTATTACATTAATGAAGGTGTCTCCTTATTATTAATCATAGTCCACACTCAGATGTGCCCAGCTCTTCCGGGATTCTCTGATGGCTATCAGGGCGAAGGGACTATACTCCTTAGCATCCCACACACACACACACGCAAGCAAGTACACACATACAGATGCGTTTATTATTGTGATAATCACTGGCGTGTATGAGCTCACTAAATAAAACCTATTTGGGTCACAAGTCTGAAGTATTTAACACAATTCTTTCACACCTAAATGTTGACGTTTTTTGTCCTTATAAAAGACATTTCAAGATCATATAATCTAAGGTGAAATATGTCGTATTGCAGTTAATAGCTTCAAGAAGACAGAATAATATGTGGTCACTGACCACATATCTATGTCAGTTTATTTTACACTTTACACTGTTTTGTATATATAAACTTAAAACGTAAACAATATGAGTTACATTTAACAAACAGATCTACAAGTAGGTCACGGTTACTGACTTCTTCCTTTTTGTAAATAGAACCTTAAAAATCGACCTGCATGATCTCTGTGTCCAATTGAAATAAAACGTTCATATGACCTTGACATTTTAAAGTCAGTGCCATCAAAAGGTCAAAATGATCCGACAATGAAGAAACACGAGTTGTTTTCAAAAGTAGCTCTGTGATTAAATCACGTGGCATACTTTCCTCAAAATAAGGTCATGTGACTTACTTTTTTATTATTTTCTTGCTTACATTATTTTGTTTAAGTAAACCAAGGGACCTATATTTGAAATTGATGTCAACATTTATGTTACTGCAACCTACTCTTTAGTTTTTGAGAACAAAAACTTAAAACTTGGCATAAATGACCTTAAGATTACAATTTTAGCGTAATAAAACTCAATAACAACCTAAACATAATGGCAGTTCGTGTCGCATTATTCAACGTGCCGTGCGTTTCTATCGAAATTAAAATGAAAAAAGTAGTAGATCAGTGACTTCCAAAGTTATGTGACCTAATCATCTATTCTCTCCGATAAAGGTATACTTTATGTAATTTTTGAAACTAAGTCAAAAGTAGGTGATCTATATATATGTCTATATTAATCACTGACATACATAACTGTTTAAAAAATTTCAAAAACGTGTGTCCCATTTCTACATGCTGCCTTCTAAAAAACATTTCTAGTTAATAACGAATGACTAGGATTTACATATGTTGAGTGCATTATCGTCTTATGATAATGACATAATAGATATACCATGGATAAGATACTACGTAAACTGTTTTGTACCGCATGAGCGGTTTCAAGTAATTTTGTTGTACGTAGTTTGTTTGCTATTAATATATAAACCCACCTGTAATGATTTACAACCCGCAAGTAGCTAAATGTATTTAGCTACTAAATGTATTTAGCTACTTGACAATCGGCCGCAAAAAAGCGTACCCTCTTATCTATGATCTCAATCTAGTTATAATAAAGAAGCTTATTATTGTCGCGGATGGCTTGGTATTCTGTAGTAGTTAGTAGTAATATCACATAACTGTCGGTGTGGGAATGTAATAAAGCCTGGACCACGTAATGACTGTCGGTGTGGGAATGTACTAAAGCCGGGAACACGTAATGACTGTCGGTGTTGGAATGTAATAAAGCCGGGACCACGTAATGACTATCGGTGTGGGAATGTACTAAAGCCGGGACCACGTAATGACTGTCGGTGTTGGAATGTAATAAAGCCAGGACCACGTAATGACTATCGGTTTGGGAATGTAATAAAGCCGGGACCACGTAATGACTGTCGGTGTGGGAATGTAATACAGCCTTGAGGTCTAATTACACTAAATCAACAGGATGTGCTCGCCTGGTGCAGTCGAAAGTAGTTCTGTATTAAAGAGTGCTAATCTCTTTTTTTCGTTAAAAACATTTATTTTAGGGCAGTTTCCTGTTATTTATTGGCTGTAATTGTATTCTGGACATGTTGTTGATATTTGAAAATGCAGCTCATCATGTTTTTGACAGTTTTTGGTATAAATTTGAGAAGTGAAAGTAGACAGGGTATGAAACTGCAAGGGGTAAAAATAGTGTTGACCTTTGACCCGGTGTTAGTATACAACTGAAGAAATGTTTCTTAGAAGGTATTAAACCCCCTATTTCCTTGTTGATGTTTAATAGCAGACATGTTTATTTGCATGATAAAGTAAGTTTCCCAGAATTCTAACGAGGTTTGAGTTTTTAACAGGTTGTCAACATTCTAACTTTACTATGGAAGGGCAATGGAGACTCATTTACGCTATTATAACCTTGGCCACGTAATAACTGTCGGTGTGGGAATGTAATAAAACCGGGACATAAATATCATTATTCCATATGGAAGAATCTTCCTCAAATCGAAATTGACTGAAAAAATCAATAATTTCACTAAATGTAACTCTTGGTGATAGTTTAGTACTGATTTATCTCCCGCAGATATCGATAAAGCCGCCTCGGGCGTTATGTAATTTAGCGTGTCACACTTGCACACTTTATGGGGGCCATAAAACATTGGGAATCATTATGTATCTACAGTGACCATATGGAGTGAAACTATAAATGCACTTTAGTAAATTTAAGCAAACACATTTATAAAAAATCGATTTAATATTTACATGAAATACGTTATTATAAACAAGCTTTTAATAAGCTATAACTGAGAATAGTTTTTTTAAGTCTATTTTTATGGAAATGGCATTATAATAGTGAGAAATTCTATAAAAAGCTGTTTAAAAGTTAAAAATACCATCATTTTTGATATAGCAAAAGTTTCGTTCTGACTCCTGTTTTGCCTAAAATGGAAATACAGAGAAATGCATGTGTAATGGGTTTTTGCATGAATTAAACATTTATGCATACAACTCTTCATGATATATATTTCTCCGCGTCGACTGCTTAATGTGATTATCGCAAACAACAACAAAATTGCTATCTTTGCTTGTAAAACAGGCCATCTACAACTAGTGTCATTAACAAAAAAACTATATCAAAATAAAGATTAGTGTTTCACCTATTTAGAACCGTTGCACCTAAGGCTTCAGTTTCGTCATTATGCGATATATTTACAATTAAAAAACACATGTTCGACATATTTTAAGAATTTTATATAGAACATATAAGGACACTAGATGGTGTATTTAAACTCGAAAACAGACCAAGATCCTTTTAACATAAAAATATGAAACTTATATCAAAATAAAGATAATAAATTGTATTTTAAGAAACCGTTTGCACCTAAGCTATCATATTTATAGAATTTCTAATATTAAACAATAATGAAATTTCCCCCTATACGCTCCATGTAAAAAACTGGCGACTCATCGATAACCCGTTTGAGGAAGATTCTTCCATACGACTAGTGTAATTAATATGCAAATAAAGGTCGAAACGTCGCTCGGGTTTGTACGTTCAGATCGGCGTGCAATCGAAATTGCCTCGCTGATTTCCAGAACCGATAATACATGGTTATTGGAATCGACTGATCAATGAAATTCGGAGAAGATCCGAATAATTTAACTCACTGGATACAATTGCTATGACGCTGGCCAGAGCCTTGCATTATATAAATGTAACAAACTCGTTTAATAAGTGCAGTATTCATCAGGCACTCAGGTAACCTGTAAACAATCTATGACCATTTCTTTGCTCATGTATTGATGATACATTTTGAACGTAATTAAATAATACAGATATATAGCGAGAGCGAGCCGGAACATGCCTAGTCCCCTAAGTCGAACAATTTATGAAAACGTTGCATGGCCCTCGTATTAGATGTTTTATCATTATTTTTTTAGTTTTTTCAATAATCTCACGTTCTGGATCCACACATGATGACAATATGAAGGATGCGGTTTTCGCCTTTTACTTCAATGGTTACCTGGCGAGACAAAATCCAAATGCAGAAAGTGAAAATTGAAAGAGTAAGTGGATTCGTGGGATTGTCGACTAGTTTTTCTTATTTTTTTTATAAAACAAAACTGATAAGTTAAAGTTCTCCGGCCATGTTTTGTTTCATGAACATGTTTAGGCTTATTTAATCGAACTCAATACACGACAATTTACATTTACAATTAACACATTGCAATGTCGGTGAAAAGCGAGAATAAGATTTTATTTGGTGACGTAGAAAACTTTGAAAAGGTAAATTAATCCACAGGTAAATGTATTTATCAATTATCTGTCAATAGTTGTACAGCTATACAATTCAGATTTTCCTAATTTCCCCGTGCAGTCACGCAGTGGTAAAAGTAGTATCTACGTCATGCAAATACTACTTATTTTTACGTACAACTTAGTAGCGGTTATAAATATATGTTTCTCTCCGGGACTATCAAGAAATGTTCACATAATGTTTAAGAGTTAAATTTTTTAATTGATAATACTACAAAAAGGAGTGGCCTTTCATCTTTAAAGACACCAGATTTTGTTTGGATGACCAACTTCAGAGTGACAGTTGTCATCATAGATGAGCTATAACGGAGTATTAACACGCTATAACGGAGTATGAACACGCTATAACGGAGTATGAACACGCTATGACGAAGTATTAACACGCTATAACGGAGTATGAACACGCTATGACGAAGTATGAACACACTATACCGGCGTATGAACACGCTATAACGAAGTATGAACACGCTATAACGAAGAATGAACACGCTATAACGGAGTATGAACACGCTGTAACGGAGTATTAACACGCTATAACGAAGTATGAACACGCTATAACGACGTATGAACACGCTGTAATGGAATACGAAAAAGCAACTGCAGAATTTATAGATTTAACGCAGAATTCGTGCCAAACTATGCCTCAAATAAACAACTCTGAAAATGATGCACATTAACAGAATATTATGTAATTTCATTTTATTATTAAAATGTCTGGAGGCGGTCGGTGTCAATCTAAATACAAACCGTCATACTAAGTTTTCGTTTCGTACATTTCGTGGTCCCGCCTCAATTCCACTAAGCGATGGGAGAGCTTATATTAGCACAATTGTATAACGGATGTTCGACCATAAAACACGTTTAAAAACATTTTTTACTGAAAAAAATATGGTTACCTGTTTAAAATTACCTATTAATTGTTTTAATTTTACAATATGCAATGTTTTTAAACCGAAATTAAGGTTTTATTTCATACACCAGCCAACCCCATTTTCGCTTCTTGGAGAAGGGGTTGGATGGGGTATGAAAGTTAATACTAGGACAACGTAATGATCATATTTAAATATGCACTAAACTATACCCCGTGATCCGAACGAGTTATTATTGTATAAAGTCGACGTTTGCGTGACGTCATGTTGTAAATAAACATACAACGTCAATTGTTGATGCATCTGTAAAACCTTTTAATGTCACGTGCTGCTCCTCGTTTTAGTTAGAGGTTATGAAGTGAAATTTTAACAATTAAAAAACCCTAAGGGAAGGAGCGCAGCGACTGACCGGGGTTTCTTAATTGTTAAAATTTCACTTCTTAGCCTCTAACTGACTTAGTGTTTGCCCTACTTTTTCCCCGCGCTTCTACGAAACCACGCGTCTTAACACGTTCGCGCCAAAACAGGCGCGTGCCATTTAGTAGGCGACTACTTAATGATTAGATGGTTAAAATTCGTGATCGTTAGAAATTTACATGAATAAGTTCGCCATTTTTTTAAAATTCCTCACCGTCTGATTGGAGGAAAAAGTAGGGCAAACACTAAATAAGATTATTATAAAATAAACTTAAAATATGGTTTTTTTAAAGCCTCGTTGAATCTTTCAAAATCGCACAAAACGTTGAGGTGGTTTCAAACGTCCCCAGGCCCTGGTTCTGGATCCGTGTAGCATAGCGTAACGAAGAAATGAGAAGCGGGTCGGGTGACCTAGGCTAACTTTATATGAATTATATGTACAACTGTAAGCAATATAAACTTCATTTAAATTAATTGTTATGATTAAGCAAAAAACAACATAAAAGCATCCGTGTCGTCGAGTTTTCCAGAAAAAAAACATTTCCGAAAACAGAAAGTAACATGCGGATTAATTTAATGCATATGCTTATTAAAACGTATTAAACGGAAGCGCATCATGATGATTTACATTTGTAGTTGGATTTACATCACGAACTCTTCCAGATCGCCTACATTCCCTATAAAACATATCCGGTAAACAAACTTTTGAACCGCATATGTGGTACATGTATGTTGCATTGTTATAAATGTTGTCTTGTTTCAAATTATAATATAATATATATATATGTATTTTCAGTTCTTTTATTTTGCATCAGGGGGTACATCAGGCTTTTCTTCGGGGATTAGGGGTCCGGCTTAAAACTGACAAATATTGATATTTTGTATTCTAAAGGGCCAAAACATGATGAATCAGCTTACAACTGACTCCTTATTTACAACTAAATTCATTTTGCACATTAATGTATGCTATCCTTGGTTATGCACCAGGGTTAATTTATGCAATTTAAGCCAAATTTCATTCAAAATATATGGTGAATTCCAATTAAATATCTTGTCAACACTGTGCCATCACCATATTTCGATTGATATGACATTTTATCATGAATTGCAACATTTTTAAAATTTTAGATTTCTTTAGAAAATGCCTTTTAACAATTTTAAAATATCAACGAACAAATCAATTAGAAAATGCTGAGCACACTAAGGGGTAATAAAAACAAGTGTCCAAAACGTTAAAGAAAATGTGTATCCATTATTTTTACGATATACCTTAGGTTATTTTTACTCGTAGCGCAATAATGATTCAGATAAATGCATCGATTATGCACAGAAATAATAAAAAAGACCCAGAAGTTTATTTTCGTATTTAGTATTTATAGAATTATTTTAAAAAATGTTGAGATCTTTTACAACAAAACAAATGGCTAAACAAATAAAGAGTATTTTCAATGAGACAATAAGACAAGTTAAAATGCTAATCACATCAGCAGAGGTTGCTTTTAGAAAATATCTAAGTCAGACTTACCTTGTCAGCTAGTTGAATAGTACGTAATAACTGTTTTAGTTATGTTTCATAAATAGAAAGTATGCTAGGCATCTGCAGTGCTAATTACCGATATATAAATGCATGTGACTTTTAGCAAACACGTTGACAAATCTGTTACCGTAGGATCTTTATGCGAATCTTGTCTGGCATGGCTTTTATAACCGCCAATGAGATTGTTTGAGCCATAATAGGAGTGGGTTGGGCTTTTAGCCAGAAAGGAAGTGCAGTATAAGTAAACAACAACGCACAGCCTGTGCATATGTTTACGTCTATGATTTAAGTAGGGCAACTTTACCTATTCAAAGGCGACCTTGACAAACAACAGGGAAAATAATGTAGAGCAAAACACCCATTCATTTGTACTCTCACGTTCCGGCTAGCATATGTACTTATAATTTTGAGACGGTGTATCCACCGTTTAATGATATAAATTGTATTTAATGGCGACCATTAAACGAGTTCTTAAATTACTTTTATATTTTAAAATAGATCAGGGTTACGATAACAAAAAGGTTTATGGCAACGGTAGCACTGATGGAGAAGCTTTTTAGTTATACAAAGATTACGAATATTAAAGTCCTCAACTCGACTACGTACAAGCTCTGGAAAAACGAATAAGTAGAGAAACATAGACCCTATAAGAAGAAACTCCGGGAACATCCCTATCTACGTGGGGATGATTAGCAATATGAAAATTAAAATCTTCTCTTTTGTCATAGATTTTACTACTTATTTCACCATTTTCAATAGAGAGATGTAAATCAAGAAAAGAAAATTAAATTACCTGTTTAAATAAGCATGTATACTTTATTTTATACACATAACACATATATACTTTATTTTAACATATATATACTTTATTTTAACACATAACACATATATACTTTATTTTAACACATATAAACTATATTTCAACAGATAACACATATATACTTTATTTTATACACATTTTAACAATTACAATGAAATAAGGACCACTTGTGTTCTCATCGTGAACTGATGCAAAACAAGCCTATTCTTGAATTGACTGATCAAAGTATCGTTAGGACTAACATATTATCCTCACTATACAAAGAACACATTTTTGAATGATCTCATTTCTCAGAATGTTCGGTTGCAAATAATTACTAGGGCTTTTGACACATCTCTACTGTAGCTATGGAGGATTGTTCTTGGCACATTAACAGTTAATGCTGGTAAGTCTCATTTCTCTTATGCTAGGACCGGGAAAATGCAAATAACGTTATTATACCTGTTTAAATAACCAAATATACTTAGATAAGATAAGGTAAGATATGGGTTGGTGGTTATTACACGTGTTCGAACATTTACCAAAATAGGTTATGACCATATCATTTTGAAACGCACAACGTGTTTAGTGGTTTACACATTTATAGTTCGCAGCTGTGCTTTGTTATTAGATTGTTCGATGACCCATCAAATGGTTAACCCTATGATGACGTCTACCTAAATCTAACGTTTAATTGTTGTCTTCAATCTTGGCTTGTCTGCATGTATTTACACTGACCCGTTTAATTGCGATGGCATAAGGATAAGAGTACGGTTTGGTGCACCCGAGAACCTGGTATAACATCCAGCAGTTTCTTAACCTCTTACAGTTCTAAGGCGGGATGCCTAATTTCAACCCTTTCATGTTTGTTGCATCGCAAATTATTAGGGTTTTTTTCTTGTTTTTTTTTCTTGAGTGAAACTGGCACTGTATGCATGTAATAGCTTAAATATCCTTCGTATATGACACTATTGATATCTTGATTATGAATTACAAATATTACAATTTTTACCTTCCAAAAAGCTTCGTTCTAGAGCTTTTTTATGTAAGTTTTAAGTTATATGAAGGCAATAGTGATAATGACGGTGATAGATAAACATTCTGTGGGTAAATTTATTCTGTGGTAATGTATTTTATTTGGTATGTCTGATAAACATAAAACAAGATGAAAGTTGTTGTATTTATTGGTTAATGAACATGCATGTAAATTACAACTAAGAAATGAAACAGTCTTGCATAACATGAAATGTTGCTAAAACATGGATAATGGGCCTGAAAAAGAAAAGGCACATATTTGTTGCCAAAACAGGGCAAATATGACTTTTTTAAAAGATTCCCGTCAAGATATTAATGCCAATTTCTTTAAAAACTGTACAAATTTGCGAGTTTTGCAGTTACTTCTGAATTTTGTAAAACCAGAGTGACATATTTGTTCGCAAAACAGGGCATATATGCTTATTAATGAAAGTTATGCAAAAAGGTATTGAGGTATACAAAAATATACATATCACAAACTGTGGAATATAAAAGTAACAGACGAGTGTACATGTAATAACTTTGTTGAAGTACGGTAATGAAAAGTAAAGAACTGTAACATATCAAGGTAGATCTAGTCCGGTATGTATTGAAAAGATAGTAGTACAAAATGATACAGTGGTGTGCTGTATTTTAAAGTTAGAAAATAATATGTTTTACTTGTTGTTAAATGTACATATCAAATCTGAAATAATTGAATTGAATTGGTTTTTTTTGTTTTTTTAAGTTAGTATGAATATAATTGAATAGGGATTTAAGGCACACCAACACATGAAAGGTTATATTGCGTCTACCAGGAATGAACATGCCATGCTCATCCTCCATGTACATGAGATAAAATATGGAATTGCACTATGGAAGTTTCATTTTAAGATTTAATTATCAGTACATCTTCAGAACACAATTAAATACTGGATGCAAAAATTAAAACATTGCATGCATTATTACATTTTGCATTTAGTCCACAATCATCTATGCAATCGTTCGCAACATTCCGGAAAACCCAGAAACACTCGAGCAACAAAGCAGCGGTTAAAACGCAAGACTTACAGAAAGGATTGCCTTATTCATGTCAAAGGTCAATTTCGCCCAAATCGTAACTACTCGTCGATTTCCGGCAATCTTTGGACATAGTATATCGGCGAGTAGTCCCCCACTCGTAACTACTTGCGGATTTCCGGCAATGTTCGGATATAGTTGACTGGTGCCCAATCTATCTATTGGTGACGAACATTAGTGAGGTGTCAAGGACACTCGGGGACCAGTCTACGGAGATAGTATATCAGCGAGTAGTCTGGTATCTTTCCCCTAATGCGCTCGCTACCGGCAAGCTTCGGAAATAGTATATCGGCGAGTAGTCTGGTACCCTTCCCCTACTGCTCTCGCTACTTTCAGCGAGCGCAGTGGAGGAAGGGTTCCAGACTAATAGAACATAACATAACAGAACATATTCTTTATTTATGACTTAAACAAACGTTTCTCGTCATATAAATACATATTACATTTCTTAATATGTGACAGGTCAATGCATTTTTTACATTAAACAATGAAAAGGTACAAAAACACAATCATACATTCTATACACTCATACAACTCACACATTCACTCTGACGCCCAAAATGTCTCACACATTCACTCTGGATCACGTATTTACCCTGTTATAATGATTTAACTATTCCTATTACATAGTTTCATGTTACTATTTTAAGTTTTAATAGTTTACATGTCATGTCCATTGAGGATGAAAATACATTTTTTACTCATTATACATTGCAGTATTTCGAATAATACATGCTTCCCTAACAAACCTAGATAATCTAAAAAGCTCTTGCTGGCTTGAAGATTGCATCAGCTGAATAAATTTAAAAACACTTGGATGTCTGTAAGAATATTGTTTAACATATAGTTTACGTGATTGGTCGTACAAAGGACAAATTAAAATAAAATGATATTCATCTTCTAAGTCTGTACTATTACACAATGTACAATATCTTTGATTTCTATCAGTTCTATTTTGTGAATATCTACCAGTTTCAATTCTAAGTCTGTGGGAGGATAATCTTATCCTCGACATGGCAGTTCTTAATTTCAACGGCAATATATCTAGATACACTTCATATGAGAATGAGATTTTAAAATGAGTATACAAACATAAAAATCGATTATTTTCAACATCAATGTTCCATTTTTGAACAAAACAATCTATTACATTTTGTTTAATCAACAAATGAAAAGAGTTCATATCAATACAAGTTGGGTCATTTCAAACATAATTATAGCCACAGTCATTTATTATGGTTTTAACATTGCTGGCCCAATTCTTCATTCCTCTTTCACAATCTCTCACAGCATCTTTATAAAAAGCTGATATTAAAATGTTTTTTGAATCGACCACCTTACTCCAATACTTTATTATGTTTACATACCTTAAAATATACAATGGGTATCTACCTAGTTCTCCATAAATACCGGAATTACTAGTAGACGTTTTAACCCTTAACAAGTATTAAATTTTACAAAATTTCAAATGTATTCTTTCCATCTCCTTTGACTTTGTAAAACCCCAAATTTCTGCTCCATAGCTTAATATAGAACCAACGAACGCATCAAATTATTGGCAAAACGTGTTTGGTTTAAAATTGTATTTTTTTTAAATGTGCAATTTATATATTCAAAGCCTTTAATCCTTTTCCTGCTAAGGTCTCTTGATTTAAATTGTATGAACCCGTATAATTAAAAACAGTTCCGAGGTAATTAAAATCGTTAACAACTTCTAAATTATTTCCATTATAAACCCATGTCTCATTAACTAAAAGATTACCCTTTTTTCTAAAAACCATAACTTTTGTCTTTTCCACGTTAACCTCTAATCCCAATTTGTCGCAATATTCTTTCAACAAATTTAAACGTTCTTGTAACTCAGACGGTGATATTCCAAACAAAACCATATCATCTGCGAAAAGTAAAAGAATTAAAGTTATATCGTCTATTGTAAGTCCAGATTTATTACTGTCTTGTAAGAACAAGTCCATGTCTTCTACAAACAGCGAAAACATTATTGGAGAGATTACCTAAACATAGTCCATAGTTTCAAATTTATCACAATGTAAAATTTCACGAGTTTTATATCCAAACCTCGTAGAAAATTGTAAAAATTGTAAATTTTCACAAAGCGCCATAAAAACACGTCTTCACACATTCACCTGTCACACCTTCATAATAGACGAGGTGTTCCGATTGCCGTTTACCATGATTTTGGAAGACTTCGCTTCTTATCATTGGAGCTAACGCATACGGGGTCACGTAGTGCAATGTTGACTTTAGATCTTTGTTCTCAAGAGAACGAAGAATGAATGTATTAACCAAAGAGTGTTTGTCGGATTTGTAGTATTGTTATGTATATGGATGTTTGCGTGTGTTCGCATGAGTATGAATGTTTTATATGTATAAATGTATAACTTTTACAGCATTATTGTTCGAAGGCCACATTGAAAATGAGTGTATGTATTTTATATGCATAACTTAATGTGTTTTAACCTTCGTTTATTATTAAATTATTATTATTATTATATATAAATAACGCCGACGCGAGTTCTACTTGCAATTTTTGTATTTGTCAATTGATTTAGCGTTCAGATCCGGTGTGCCCCTCTACCTTTCTGTTCTTGCACGACTAGACCCTGAACTCTACAATCTATAAAAGTTTTGAGCGAATTCGATCTTAAATACAGGAGAAATAACGATAACAAGATTTCTATATATGCTATAGTTCAACACAATAACAATCCAGTGGCGTCTAAACGTGTTTCTTCATTCCGTCTTATCATTAATAATAATTCACTGACATCGTGAATCACTAAACAACTTTCGAAATAGTTGTTGCTATATACAATTATACATAATAAAGCAATAATTATGCTGTTTTCACGTTCTATCTGAAGTAAAATCAAATAAAAAAATGCCGTAACCAGAACGTTTTTTCCCCAATATGATTAGCAAGTGTATTAGGTTAAACAAGGCAAATTCTTTAGACACAGTTGATATAATGTCATTTGGAATATCATTGTTTTCCTATTACATACATAGCTCGTCTTAGAATAAGTCAGTTCTTCTCATTACATTCAGTTCATGCAAACCCGGAGGCATTATTTATCTACGCGGAGACACATAATTTGAATGATGTTCGGCTACCACTTGTACTATTTTTAGCTCAGAAAGATATTTGTAGCTCAGAAATCTGGCCAGCCTTCAATTTTGGGTATACCATTCTGTTAACATTGCAGCGGGGAGTTTGCTCCGCGCCGCAATAATATAGTTTAAGGGTTACGATAAAACACTTTGCAAAGTTTATGGTAGCCCTGATGGAGTAGGTTTTTAGTTATACAAAGGTTAGTGCGTTACAGTCCTCAATTCGACTACAAGCTTATGAGAAACATGAACGTGCGGATTAATCGTGTTTCTTTCATTTGTGAGCGTTTCTCGCCATAAAGCCTTTACCGTGTATGTTGTTTTTCACAATACATCTGCATTAATTTTTATAAACAAAACATGTTTAATGTCATTGTTTTATTCGTTATATTGATTAAATTGGGTTGTCCACATAGCTATATACTTAGTGTAGTGTTTGTTATTTAAACTTTTTTTTAACTCATTACCGTTCAGCGCCGAGTTTCATTGGTTCATCTATAACGAGGTCATTAATACTACAGTTATATATATTCCTTAAAATAAGTTAAGGACAGTCCCTTCTTTATTTCAATAAGATTAAAGTGTGCACCATCGCACACGTTTAAATACACATTGCATTCCAAAAATGGAAACTGTTTCGTGTTTCTGTATTCTTTACACCAATAAAAGAAATGAAAACTCAGATTTTGAAATTTCAATAATATGTGTTTGTTTCACCCAAAATGTTATTTCGTATTATTTTCATGACTGTTGATTCCTTAACAAACATCTGTCACGTGACCATATTATTTAGAATAACTCCACAGATAAGTGCCAAATATGCAACTAGGTCTTGAAAATTTACATTTTGGATGGGATAAAAAAGTCAGCGTTTTTCAAAACTGTTCGGTATATGCATTTTTTTATAATGAAATTTTATTATATCAAATATTTTACAGTATGTAACATTTATAATATGCAAACAATTCATCATTAAAGGTTCTTATTCATACAATTCTAGCATAGCAAGTTTTTCGAGCATTTGATAAGTACATACAATGTCTATGTCCAAATAGTGTCCTCTTACAATTGATACATACAAGTGTGTGACATAGATTTAGTTTCAATATAGTTTTTATTCATACATCTCTATCTTATAGTGTTTTAAGTCTATATATACATTATATTAATCACTATTTTGGACTTGTTTTTTCCCTTTTTAACTGAAATATATTACATGCATAAATTGTTCGCTCAGTTTTGTATTCTACGTACAAATATGTGATACAATAATTGTTGTTGTGTCTTTTTTCTCACATGCACGCACGCTCTCAAACACGTTCTTCTTACACACCCACGTACGCTCAAGGGCACGTGTGTTCACTCACACACCTACACAAACACACATATACACACAATCGCCCACTCATTTGTACCAGCAGGAAGTGAATAAAGGAAGAGAGAAGAAAGAAAGATTGCCTTGTTTTCCATTTCTTTGATAGGATTTATATGATATTTAAAAAATTACTCCATTTTAAGTTGTGTTGTTGTATTTTATCACGCATCATTGCTTTTTGTTTTTCAATATCGATTCGTTTTGAAAGATAAACAATAAATAGTTCGCATCTAGGAATGGTCTGTCTACACTTATTTACAAAAACATAGTATTTAGCACACAGAATGACAAAAGTATAGGCTTGTTTATGAACATGTATATCATTTATTCCAAAAGATATTGTTTGAAAATTAAATGTAATATTTACATTTCTTGCATTTTATATTGTTCCCCAGTCTAATTCAACATTAGGAAAAAGATATTCCCATTTCTTCTGTGGGGCTATATCAATGTCAATATCATACTGTAGCTGGTGATTGTATAGGAATTTATTTGTATGTTTGGATTTAATAAGTTTTTCTATGAGTCGATTTCCCCTCATGAAACTTATATTTTCATGTTTTAATTTAGTTTTCCATTCTTTTGGTATACTTGATATTAATGATGAATATTTCAGAAAGTCTGATGCTTGAATGTTATATAATTCAGTAAAGTATTCAAACGGATAAAACTGTTTTGTTCTGAAATCATAAATATGCTCTATGTGTTTTATACCTTTATCGTACCATTTATTGTAATATATTGTTTTATTTAAAATCTTAATTTCAGAATTATTCCATAATATTTGTTTGCTGATGCATTCTTCCTTTTCGTTTGAATTTATTTTGCACCACGATATGAGAATATCTGTCAAAAATGTATTTTTTTGAAAATTATTTTTAATGTCCTTTTCTTTCAAATTGCGATCAAATATAAAATCTCCTCCATGTTTTTCAAGTTCTTTCATATATATATATTTCCATGTTCCATTATTATTGCAGTCCAAAATTCTTTTTATCCAGCTTGCCTTTAATGAGTAGATGAATTTTGTAATATCAATCATTTTAAGACCTCCTTTTTCATAAACTTTCATTAACGTTTTCCTTTTGATTTTATCCGGTTTTCCATCCCATATAAATTCGTACATACTATGTATTATTTGATTTATTTTATCTACAGGTGGAATAGGTAAGACGGAAAGAGGATAAATTAATTTCGGAAGTGCAAACGATTGTATTACAGTAATTTTACCCAATAATGTCAGTTTTCTATGTTGCCATTGCTTTAAACAGTTTTTAAAATCTTGCAATTTAGGTTCGAGATTTAAAGCTGTTATGTTTGCCTTGTTCGTATGAAAGACCATTCCTAGAGCTTTTGCTTGCTCAGAGCTCCACTGGAAGTGTTTTTGTTCACAATATTTAATATTAGAGGTTTTAAGCGACCCCGCTCTTAAAACGTTGCATTTTTTAACATTTAGATTTAGACCGGATGTGTGGCTGAAGTTGTCTAAAACCTCTATTAACTTTTCAAACGATTTTCTAGTTCCATCTGTAAAGAATGTTGCGTCGTCTGCAAATAAGGTATTTTTTACTTCTTGTCCAGCAATGTTAATTCCTTTTATTGTTTTATTATTTGTTATTTCATATGATAGCAGTTCAATGCACATTATAAATATTACGGGAGATAACGGGCATCCCTGCCGAACGCCTCGTTGTATTAAAAATGGCGACGATGTATGTCCATTGTTTGTTACGCAGCTATTTGCATTTTTGTAAAACAGTTTACCCAGTTAAGAGAATAAATGTTTAAGTGTTTCAAATAAAAACGTATATGCATTTAATGGTTTAATGGTTTGTCAACTTTGGGGGAAATTAAAATTTAGCGTCCATAGTTCCATTGGTAGAGAGAAAACGTAATGAATAAATTGATAAAACATATTAAAACTTTTGGTATTGTTGATTTGGGGCAAATTAATGACTTTTAGAAATTATCAAAAATCTCGGACTCTCTCTAATTAACAGAACAATGTATATCAACATTTTGTTCTTTCATCTAATGCAGAAGACCTGACAATGTCCAGTTTAATGCAACATTGCTAACAGATACTGTGTAACAGTTTGATGGTAAGCATATGGAGAAATATGTGTGCGGTCCTTAACTTATTTTGAGGAATATATGTTGTTATAAATACTCAAATATTTCAGATATTTGAAGACTTTGTAGATGTTCTACCGTTTTTGAATATCAAAAGTGTCCTGATAAGATAGCAGAAGTCACCTTGAATTCAGTGTAGTTTTTTTCGACTGATAATTAAAGGAGGCACGATTTAACTTTCAAAATACGTATCCTACGAAACTCGGTATTGATATTGAATTCTTATTTTGAAATAATTATAGATCTGTCAGGTTTGATATGGAAAGTGAAGAGTTGTAATATTCATTGATTACTGTGTACTGAGTACATAATGAGCCCTTTCCTCTGTTGCAACTGGTATTTCTATTTATCCAGTACGTTCTTAGATTAGGCCTTCGAATTGTTCATGGTCATGTATGCTTTCCAATACATTGGGACGGCTAGTCTAAGAAAGTCTAAATGAAATGACATACCCGTTTGCGGTGGTGAAAAATGCCCACTTTGTAGGGGTATGCGCGCTTTAATAAAACATAAAGTTAAATATAAAGAAGTTATAAAGCAAAAACAGCTGTAAACCGTTTAATTGACAATAACACCTGTCAGAATAAATGGTGTACTCTAACTACCAGTTATTGGAAGTTAGAGTATGGCGGACGCATGAAATAGATATGCTACAAAACAAATAATGTATGGTCTCATCTGGTTCGTTAATTTAAACACCTCGATGGGCTACGCCATTGTTGATGTTTAAATCAACCAACTTGACGAGACCATACTCTATATATTACGTAGTCCTTCAATTATTATAACAGCTAGATTTTTCGTTGAAATCTATTTTGACATGTTGATCTGGTCCTGTGCGATTTTGTTCAGGAGTTTGCATGTCTGAAACATGAAATACATTTACTTCGATGAACTAATTCAGGCGTGGTATCTTAACACTCAAACACACTTTTCTCGCATTTCTTATATGAATTATGGGTATTGAATTACAAAACCGAAAACGCTGGTTATATATAATACGATACGTACAAACGTTGAATATTTTAGTATGTTAATTTGACCATACAGTTGGTTGTGAACTTATTGCGAAAGCTGCATTGGACCTTTACTCCGCGGTGTGAACATAACTATTGTGCAAATTAAACGTGACACCTCCTCCTTGTAATACGCTTACTGGAGGTCTAATATCTGTTAATTAGCACTTTTTCCAGTTGTTTTTTTACTGTATCTGTGTTCGGGACATGTTATTGATATTTGGAACTGCAGCTCATCATGCTTTTGACAGTTTTAGTTATGCGTTTTCGAAACTGAAAGTAGAAAAGGTATACAATATTGCAAGGTGTCAAAACGATGTTGACCTTTGACTCGGTGTTAGTATACAGCTGATGAAATCTTTTGAAGAATAAATTCACTTCTCCCCACGCCCCAGGCTTTCCGCCCCCGCTCGCCACCTCCCCATCCCCCTCCCCACCCCGCCTACACCTACCCCCATATCATTGTTGATGTTTAATAGCAGACATGTGTATTTGCATGATAAAGCCCGTTTCTCAGAATTCGAACGAAGTTTGAGTTTATTTACAGGTTGTCAACATCCTCACTTTACTACGAAAGGGGTGCGGAAAATAAAACATTTAAGATATTATAGCCTTGAACCAACAGGATGTACCAATTTTGGAAGCTCATTTTTAGTAACACGTAAGACTGCATACAGTCTTGAAATTCAAGTTCACGCTCAGGTATATCTGACCTTCTAAATAATATATATGTTTGTATATCGAGTAAACATGTAATACAGTTATACAAACAGTTCATAGAGTGCATGCACTCGGGAAAGAAAAAATAGTAATAGATAGAGTATTGGCTCATCGAGTTGGTTGATTTAAACATCGATATGGGCGTAGCCCATCGAGTTTTTTAAACCAACCAACGAGATGAGACCATATTCTATTTGTTTTGTAGCATGTCTAGTTCAGCTGTCTGGCATACTCTAACTTTCGATAAATGGTAGTTAGAGCACACCATTTATTCTGACAGGTGTTATTTTCAATTAAATGTGCAAATAAAACGGAAATTTCAATGACCATGCTACAAATAGTCATATATTCATATATGTAAAGAAAAAAATCAACACTGTCGAATCTAACGTTTTAGGTAGTGTGCCTTGAGATACAATTTTTTGATATTGTTAACAATTTGAAGTTTTGAAATTTAAAAAGTATAAACAGTTATATAATTTGGATTCACATACTTGATAGAACAGATCCAAGCCATATTAGTATATACCTGATGTACTATGGCGAAGGCGATTAGCCCCTACATAAAGAAATAACGGCGCAAGTTCACTAAAAAACAATTTATCAAAATTATATCCAGGTCTTCAGGTCATATAATAATGTATATGTGCCGAATAAAAGTATAGGTTTATTCAAGGGTTCTTAAAATACCCATGATTGTATATGCTTAAAATGAATTATATATAAAACATTTGTACCAACAACATACCAACGGATTCCAACCTGAAGCCCTAGACACCAACCTCGACACAGCGCCTCGCCCAATATCAGACGCCTTAGCCCCACTCGGCCACCTAGTCAGCCAAAAAGATTGATTTCGGAAACCGGGTGATGCTAAGGCTGTACTCTTAAACGCGTCGGATATCTTCGGGCTTTTCCGTCAATTAACGACAACCATAGCGTATATTGATACGATAGAGGATTCACATTGCATGTTTATAACCTCAGGTACATATACAGACATTGACCGTAGAAAGATCTCAGATCAATACTGATACAATGAACTTAGAATATACATATTTGTTAATTGAGAGAATTTAATTCATAATAACGAACTTTCATTAACGTAGGATGTATAAGATACAAGTACAAAAATGAAATATTCTATGTGGAGAAAATGTTGTACCAACCACTTCCCAACGGATTCATACCCGCAGCCCTGGACACTGGATACCAACCTCGACACAGCGCCTCGCCCAATAGCAGACGCCTTTGCCCACTCGGCCACCTAGTCAACCTAAAAAGATTGATTTCGTAAACCGGGCTTTACTCTTGAACGCGTCGGATATCTTCGGGCTTTTCCGTCAAATAACGACAACCATAGCGTATGTTGATACGATAGAGGATACGTGGTACGATATATGGTATATATACCTCATCGTCAGTAGGTTTAGAAACGGTATGTTGTAAAATATGGCTGTTGTTGGCTTGATATCGACTTTAAATGAGCTGTACATATTCAGTTAGTATAAAAACAGGATAAATAGCAAGACATCAATTAGACCTAAATAAAAGACAAACTTGATTTCATCAGTCACATCAGTTGCCATGGGCTTCAGCTCAACACTATGTAACCATTTAGTTTGAAAATCGTTTCGTTGTTAATGTAAACAATTGGACCTTTTTGAAGACGATGGCAAAATACTGACAAAAATGATTTTAAACAATACAGTTAGGTATGTTGATCTAGCATAATACAAGTTAACGAACAATACTTGTGTGTATTTGACCGTTAAAACGGTTTGCAGTTTGAAATCTGTTTAAAATGCCAGATGTATAAAGATAATGGAGAATATCGATGTTATCATGTTTTGAATTACGTGGTTCGAGTATTAACTTTCAAACCCCATCCAACCCCTTCTCCAAGAAGGAAAAACGAGGTTTTTAAAAACGTGTTTTGTTGTCGAAATATCCGTTATAAAATCCTGCTAATATAAGCTTTCCCATCACTTAAAGGAATAAAGCCGGGACCAACTAATGGAACGATGGAAATGGTACGACGGAAATAGTACGATTGAGATGGTACGAATGGTGGTATACTGAATATAGTACGAAAGAAGGTACGATGGATGGTACGGTGGATGGTACGATGGATGGTATATGAACGATGGTAAAAACAATGGTACGACGGATGGCACGACGGATGGTACAATGAATGGTACGATGGATGGTAAGGCGGATTGTACCTTGGATGGTTCGACGGATGGTAGAATAAATGGTACGATGGATGGTACGATGGATGGTACACCGGATGGCATGACGGATAGTATATGAACGATGGTTAAAACAATGGTACGACGGATGGCACGACGGATGGTAGAATGAATGGTACCATGGATGGCACAATGGATGGTACGATGGATGGTATGATGGATTGTACGATGGATGGTACTATGGATGGTACGACGGATGGTACAATGGATTGTTCGACGGATGGCACGACGGATGGTACGACGGATGAAACGATGGATGGTACGATGGATGGTACGACGGATGGTACGATTGATGGTACTACATATGGTACAACGAATGGTACGACGGATGGTACGACGGATGGTACGACGGATGGTACGTTGGATGGTACGACGGATGGTACGATGGATGGTATTATGGATAGTACGATGGATGTACGACGGATGGTACGATGTATGGTACGACGGATAGTATACGAAGGATGATAGAATAAAGGTACGACGGGCGGCACGATGGATGGTACGATTGATGGCACGACGGATTAAAATATTGGTGATACGATGGATGATACGACGGATGGTACGATGGATGGTACGACGGATGTTACGATAGTTGGTACCATGGATGGTACGACAGATGTTACGATGGATGGTACGGTGAAGGTACATTAAATGGTACGACGGATGGTAAGACGGATGGTACGATGGATGGTACGATGGATAGTACGATGGACGGTACGACGGATGGTAAGGTGTATGGTACGACAGATGGTGCGATGTATGGTACGATGGATGATAACATGGATGTTACGGCGGATGGTACGACGGATGGTACGACGGATGGTCCGACGGATGGTACGATGGATGGTACGATGGATGGTACGATGTATAGTACGACGGATGGTACGATGGATGGTAAGACGAATGGTACGACGATAGTATGATGGATAGAACGACGGATTGGACGACCGATAGTACGATGGATAGTACGATGGATAATACGATGGATGATACGACCAATAGAACGATGGATAGTACGACGGATGGTAAGACGAATGGTACGACGGATAGTACGATGGATTGAACGACGGATTGGACGACCGATAATACTATGTATAGTACGATGGATGGTACGACGGATAGTATGTCAGATAGTACGATAGATGGTACGATGAATGGTCCGATGGATGGTACTGCGAATAGTACGACGCATGGTACGATTAATAGTACTACGAATGGTACTGCAGATAATACGACGGATGGTATGAAGGATAGTATGACGTATGGTACGTCGGATGGTACGACGGATAGTAAGACGGAGAGTATGACGGATGTTACGACGGATATTACGACGGATGTTACGAAGGATGGTACGACGTATAGTACGACGAATAGTACGAGGAATGGTACGACGTATAGTACGACGGATAGATGGTACGATGGATGGTCCGATGGATGGTACTGCCAATAGTACGACAGATGGTACGACGTATAGTACGACGAATAGTACGAGGAATGGTACGACGTATAGTATGACGGATAGATGGTACGATGGATGGTCCGATAGATGGTACTGCGAATAGTACGACAGCTGGTACGATTAATAGTACGACGAATGGTTCTGCAGATAATACGACGGATGGTACGAAGGATAGTACGAAGGATGGTACGACTGATGGTACGACGGATAGTACGGTGGATGTAACGACGGATATTACGACGGATGGTACGACGAATAGTACGATGGATATTACGATGGATGGTACGAAGGATGGTACGACGTATAGTACGACGAATAGTACGAGGAATGGTACGACGTATAGTACGACGGATAGTATGACGAATAGTGCGATGGGTGATACGGTGGATGGTATGATGGATGGTACGGCGGATGGTACGGTGGATGGTACGACGAATGGTACGACGGTTGGTACGATGGATGGTACGATGGACGGTACGACAGGTGGAACGACGGATGGTACGACGGATGATACGACGGATTGTACGATGGACGGTACCATGGATGGTACAATGGATGGTACAATGTATGGTACGATGGCCCGTACGATGGACGGTACCATGGATGGAACAATATATGATGGATGGTACGACGGATGGTATGACGTATGGACGGTACCATGGATGGTATAATGTATGGTACGATGGATGGTATGACGCATGGTATGACGTATGGAATGACGGAAGGTACGATGGATTTTACGATGGATGGTACGATGGATTGTACGACGTATGGAACGACGGATGGTACGATGGATGGTACGATGGATGATACGATGGACGGTACCATGGATGGTACGATGGATTGTACGATGGATGGTACGACGGATGGTATGACGTATGGAACGACGGATGGTAAGATGGATTGGTACGATGGATGGTACGACGGATGGTATGACGTATGGAACGATGGATGGAACGACGGATGGTTCGATGGATGGTACGATGAATGGTACGATGGACGGTATGATGGATAGTACAATTGATGGTTAGATGGATGTTACGATGGATGGTACGGTGGAGGGCACGAATGATGTTACGGTGGATGGTATGACGGATGGAACGACGGATGGTACGATGGATGGTACGATAGATGGGACGATGGATTGTACTATGCGTGGTACGTTAGATGGCACGATTCATGGTACGACGGATGGTAAGATGTGAGGTACGAAGCATGGTACGATTAATGGTACACAGATGGTATGATGGATGGTATGATGTGTGGTACATTGTGTGGTACGATGGATGGTACGACAGATGGCACAAAGGCTGCTTCGATGGATGGTACGACGGTTGGATCCGACGGCTGGTAATGGATGGAGCGATGGTAATGGTATGATGCATAGTACGATAGAGGCGGTATGATGGAGAGTGTACGATGGAGATTGTACGATGGATGGTACGATATAGATGGTACGGTGGGCGGTTCGATAGAAAATGTGCGATGGAGATGGTACTATGGAAATTGTACGACGGAGATGGTTCAATGGATTTTGCAATAGATAGAGATGTTAAAATTGAAATGGTACGGTGAATGATATGATGAATGGCACGATGAATGCCACGGTGAATGGTACTGTGAATGGTACGATGGATGGTATGATGGTGATGGTACAATGGAGATGGTACGATGGATGGTATGATGGGCATGGTAGGATGAATGGTGTGATGGACATGTTATGATTGACATGGTATGATGGATGCTATGAAGGAGGTGGTATGATGGATATATTATCTTGGAATTTCAACATGTTAATCTAAATTTTCAACTTATTAAATTGAATTTGCAACATATTATCTTGACATTTTCAAGATATTATCTCGAATTTCCAATAATATCTTGATAATAAACGAAAACCAAATTGAAACGGTGTGTACCTAACGGGCTTCCGTAGTAACAAAACTAGCCGAAAGTAACTACGTAATAATGTTACAGTTTGTTGAATTTTTTTTTACTAAGTCTAATGTCATGTTAACCATGCTCTATAGGCATTTAGGGCATCCAATCAATGCTCTCCGTTTGAAATAGAGCCGTCTTTGTTAAGTGTAATTGTATTCAAAATGCGAGGTCGGTAGGATATTTATAACCCGATAAACAGGCGTAATGTACTTCAGGATGTGCAAACTGGTACAGATATTTTTTATTTATTGTTTAATTGACTTCTGGGTCTTGTGTACCCATATCACTTTAAATTTAAGTGCAAAATCAGCTAAGTTACACCCGGCGCCTAAAACAACCCAAAATATGGTTGCAAAAGGTTATAGCACACATTGTGTTTTATTTGGTGTTAGCTAAATTGCTATTTAAACCTCGGACAATATATGTTGGCAACTGCTTTAGTCGAGTTATCGTATCATTTGAAATCATTTTTGAATGGACGTGCGAGTTTCACGGGATTAGAACAGTCGACCCATTATTCCCACATGGGACAACAAACTCGATACCATTGAATCAAAGTCTATTCGTGGAACGGCCAACTTCTACGTAAACTTTATTTACAAACAGACACACGTGTGAGAAAAATCAATTCTGCCGCGGGATTCCCTCAATTGACGTAAAGTTATATCATACCATTACTTGATTAGTTTATCAATCTACCTACAACCATTTTATATTCTCATTGAATTTTTTACAAGGGCCATGGGATGAAATACTTTCATCCAGACAGTATAACAAAACAAAGGTTGTCGGATTTGTTTTTAGTAACTACAGCACAATTGGAAAATCACTGTTGAAATTGTGTTTGATGAAAGGTGTAGGTATTACTCATAGTGCATTCTCATTGCTTTGTCAGATACTTATGTGATAATAACCTGTCGTTTATTTGTGGAATAAGAGGGAAAAACTGAAACAATCACCGTCTGTTGAGAATTTCTGATTGGAACGGAAAACGTCTGTTGCTGCAAACGGACAACGTTTGTTTAACAATCCAATATTTTATGAATTTTAAGTAAATATACATGCATTTTTACATTTACACACTTACACATTATGCCCCGACTCCACCAGTCCCAACCCTCCCATTCCCCGACACCAAGCCCTCCTCCCACCCGAAACCTGATTACTTTTCACAAATGTATGTGTTGTTTTAGTCAATTCTTACGCATATATCTATCTTATGCCCCTCCCCACCCCCATAATGCCGATTTTCTATCCCATCTTTACCAATCATCCCACCCCATCCGACCCCAAGAAAGTCGATTCTTTTTACATATTTCTGTGTTGTTTTGGTATATCAGATCTACACCTATAACTATACGCCCCCTCCCCACATACCCATCTCCCAACAATCCCCCCACCCATCACCACCACCCGAATGTTTTTTGTTTGTTTTACATATCTCTATGTTGTTTTGTTTTATCAATTTGTTTCGCCCACTTCCCTAATCCCAAACCATCCCCCCACCCCATCACCACCATCCGAATGTGCTTTTTTTTTTACATATGTCTGTTGTTTTGTTTTATCAAATCTACACCTATATCAATGATGCACCAACCCCCACCGCCCCCCCCCACACCCCCCACTCCACATCCACCAACACACCCCACACCATCATCACCGTTTTTGTTTTTTTTACATATCTCTGTATTGCTTTGTGATTGTTTTCGTTTTATCTTCCATAATTTGAACGTAATCATTATTTACATATGAAACAATTTAAATTAAATTAGTTACACAGATGAAATATCAATAAAAAGTACTAAAATGAGACCAAAATAAAAAAAAATGCTAGATTTTCATCCCCGCCCTCACCGAGTTGCCTTTCGACCACAAATTTCTTTCAAATGACACCAATTTTGGATTAAAATTGATAAAAAAATAAAAAAATCACACCTTGCCCTAAATTTGAATTTAAGTTTGTATGATATTCTAACAATAAATTTATATCAGCCGAGTTTCTATGCCAGCCCCGCCCCCCAACCCCACCCCCACATTGTTTTAGCCATGTTTTCTGATGGTTTATACTGGCTGTATAATTTATTATTCTCTGAAAAATCGAATAGTCGAGCTGCTCTGTTCTCCGACTGCTCTTGTTTTCCTACCGGCTAGTTTAATTAGCTATTGCATTTATATTTTTAAATACAGAGAAAGAAGGAGAATGACAACGGTCTAAGGACGATTCTCCAGAAGTGGGGGAAAGTAACTAGACCAAGAAAAAAAAAGCAAACGTCTATTGAAAAAAAAATGAATTTAATTGAATTGGTGTTTTACGGCGCACCAACACAAGAAAGGTTGTATGGCGCCAAACAGGGATGAACATGCCAGGCTTATCTTAGATTTACATCTAGATAAAAATATGGAGAATGGACCTAGAACCTTCTAACCTGCAGAACTGTAGAGTTGCTGCAAATTCTATTGTAGAGACTCCATTTACGATGGAGCCACGTTTCCATATTTGTATATGCGGTGTCATGAAGAAGACCTTGAATGAGCATGAAAAATAAATGACAAAATGAACTTGAAGGGGGTGTCCTACCCGTCTGCCTCTAGCGGGATTTGCGGTGTTTGTATTCTACCCCGCCAACCACACGGAGGCTATTGAAAAAATATACGGCGAATGTTTACATCGGTGATGAAAACAATGGTCATATAGAAACCACACCACCAATTCTCAACGTCACCATAGGTGCCCATTGTACCACAAACTAAATAAAATTAAATTAAACAAATTAAATTAAACAAACGAACTTCATTTTGTTATTCCGGACGTCTTTTCTGGCGGCAAGTCCTTTTTAAGGATATTTCAGTATAAATATATTATACGAGTTTGATCATACAAAAATTACTATATCATTTACACTAGTAAATTCAAGTCTTTGTGACTTCTGCAACCTAACATTACCTCTCATGAACAGACTCAGTAAAACCGAGTCTGCTACTTTTATTTCTTTTTTGTGTTTGTTACTTCCAACGAATCCCCTTTTCAATATTTATTGACATTCACACTAGCGTTTGTTTAATCTGTGTGGCGGGCGTAAAAAGTCGCCCCGGCTACAAATCGGTAGTGTTATTACTTACTACGCCTTGCACAACAGGTTAGAGTTTCCCCATTTTGTCGGTAGCGACATCACAAGCATTTCCGCACACACTGACCGCGATCGACGGTTCTGCTGTCAATCAATTTTGACACGGCTGGGGAAAAATGCGTGTAAGTACCTACACGCGGTGTATAACATGTACATAAGACTGGACTTTACTAGTATTGTTTGTGTACATCATAACTTCGCCATTTTGTGTGTGGCTTTTGTGGTTTTTTATGTACACAGCCAGATGAAATGTCAAAATCGTAAAAAGGGCTAGTAAGGTCAGCGAAGGCTCGGGTTAATAAAACACGTGACCGAAAGTTGTGGTACATTTCCCCGGGGTACTTTAATCAGGACCCGTTTATATTACACGTCTACCTATAGTGCCTGCCTAAATTAATGTTGCAAAAGCTCATAGTTCCTAAGATCTAAATATGTGTATTTTCATCATCCAGAAAGCTTATTACAGAAAATCGTGACAGTTGCGGTATATATATTTTCACTGAAAAAAAGTCGCCATATCCCATTGAATACCATTTTATCAAGGCACACCGCTCCAACCCACTTTAATGTCAATGTTTTCCTGGCTACCCAATTCTTTCGAAAAAGTCATGTTTCATTTCACTACGCGACACGAAATGAAGTTATTTAAATTTAAAACAATAACACAGTGCCAAGCAGAAACAACAAGGGCAGAACAAATGTTTGACATGCATTTTGACAGATCAATTTGGTGACGTTCAATTTTTATTGGCCAACAGTTACACGCTGGCAATTTCGTCGGGCCAATCGGAACTGATCAAGCAGGCTCTGAAAAGATCACGTTTGATCAGGGTCTTGATCGGCTTTCAATTGATCATTTCCAGGTAAACGTTTGTCATTTTCAATGGGGCGAGAAAGGTCAAGACAGTACAACACTGACGAAATTTTGATTCGCCGCAAAGTGGAGTTTCTCTAACCTGTTGTGCAAGGCGTAGTACTCTCCTTTGGGTGCTAGGAGGCGTGAGAGGTGTAGCACTGACACTACCTCTCATGAACAGACTCAGCAAAAGCAAGTCTGCTACTTTTCCCTCTTGTTTGTGTTTGTTGCTTCCAAGGACCCCCTTTTCAGTATGTATCGCATGTGGGAACGCTTACATACCCTTTATGAATGCTGTATGCCAGGAATTTTGGTCACTAAAAACAACACTATCTAGAAAGTAAACGGTTTCAAATTATTTGTGTTATATGTAGAAACAACAGAAAGGCTTTTGGTTTAAAATTTATTGTTATTATGTATGTCAAAATATTGTCTGTACAGAATCAAATATAAATCTACGCTAATAGTGAATGATAGTGAAAAATTTATTTCTTTTTTGAAGAGCAGACTTCACCAACATAATGACAAATGGAAATGTATTGACACTTGATAAAAAGTGTAACATTTTGATTATTAACGATCAAGTTCTATAGCTGATGGTACTTTTTCTTCTCTTTTCTTTTCTTAATTCTGTTTCTATTAAAGGGACACATGGCAATCTTGAATTCTTTATCAAGCATTAAAGTTAGCCTCTCATTTATTGATCATTTTGAATTTAAATCTGCTTGCATATATTTCAATAAAATGTTTTGTTTTCAGCCTTTCTTCGTTATTCTACCGTAGCTTTGAACATATTATAAACAAATGTAATCAAAAATTAGTAATTTGCAATTTTAATCTGCTTTATATTTTATGCAGAAAAAATAACGGGATACCGCGAGCTTTTAAAAATTAGGATTGCCGTATGTCCTTTTAAACTAAGTATAACTAAGAACTACCAAGTCATTACCAAAACAACAAGACGGGGCGCTTGTTTCAGTCAAACGTTTTTTGGACTTTTAAGACAAAATTCAACTACGACCGAAATAAAAAAGTATATCAGTGAAACGGACATTTTTAGTGGTAAATAAAACTACCTTACTTTTCAAAGTCGGTTGAGAAATAAAATTGGCATGTGCAAAGATTGTTTTGATAGGGCATTTTCAATGCAAAATTCTGCTGCATGAAAAAATTGGAAAAAAATATCGATTTGTTATCCAAAAAAGTTTTTAATGTGTTAGATAAATGTAAATTAAGACACTCTGAAAGTTTTATAGCAAACTATTAGGGCTAACTGAATTTATTTGTGATTTCTTAATTTTCTGCTGCCACAACTCGTTTCTCATTTGAACACGTGTTAAACATCCTAGTTCTAAATATGTACGTTCAAAATAACACATATTTCATATGTGATCATAGGGAAGTTCGTATCGTATAAGGAACAGCATCAACTGCAAGTCCATATTAATAACGTATAAACGTGTTTCAGATTATTAGAAATGCATATTTATGATAGGTTTCAAACATTTATTAAAGGGACAATGTCCATAACATTTAGCTTATAAAACACACACTAATTATGTTCGCAAACATTACACACCAAACATTATTGAATATTTACTAATTAACAGCAAGACTGTTTGACGGAATTCAATCGCGGTACAAAAAAAAGAGAAACCGCTTCGGGAACTCGCAGCCCAAACTAAAATTACACTCGCGGTAATAATAGTGAGCGTGAGCGTAAAGTAAGTCAACACATCGCTCCTGACTGAGCTAACCGGGCTATACATATAACGTTATACATATTATGGTGAAAACCTAATGCGCTAATGGAAGTCAGAAAAGGTAAATATGGTGGGTCCCACTTTATTTACAAATAATAATTAAAGCTTCTTTTTTTTAAACTCACGAATGTATTTCTACAGACTTCTTAGGGTCTATGCTCATGTTTTCATGTATACATTTCACTAAATAAAAGTCAGACGGTTATTTGGTAATGCTCAATATCTGCTTACTTGCGTCCCTTTAAAACTATCTGACAGTTTTCCTTATCATAAAAAATCATTTTATACGAAAAGTAATAAAGTCGGTCTTCTACGAAAATGAGTATTTTTAGCGCAGCATAAGGATATTATTATATTATTAATAACACAAGTTTTAAACAAGTATATGTGTATGACAAAACTGAGTATAGGTGTACGGCTAACAACAATTATAGCGTTGAGTATGTCTTAGTTTCTACTATTTGTGCCACTGAGTTCCGTCGGTGTGTTCTTGGGCAAGACAATTTCCCTTAGCCTCGTCCGTCGATGGGGACGTAAACCGGGCGGTCCCGTGTATCGGTCTATCCTCCGAGCACGTTTAAGAACCATAGGAATCTATTTGATAATAAGAGTAGTGCAGGTTCCCGGATTCCTATGTATCCTTCCCCTCTCTCTGGGGCGGCTCTAAATAACCTATACTGTGTTGATGAGCCGTTAAACAACATTCAATTCAATTGTAAAATAGTAGCCCATGCTATCATCAAATTCATGCACGTCACACGATGGTTGCGTGCAGTTTGTATGGGCGTACTCGTACATATCTTGTTACGTTTACCGGAGTTCGGTTGTTTTGTAACGGGTGGTGATGTCTTAATGTTATCGGCATAAACTGGTTAATGCATTATAGTATGCTGTTTAATGTTTAACAGAAATATAGCGTGTTTTTTTAAAAGAATAGTCTTTTTTTTACATTTTGCTTGATAAAACAGTATCATTTTATTTAACATGGATATTCAGATTATGCAAAGAAAAATATAGATATAAAGACCGAACAGGAAATGTAGCATTCAAGGACCACAGACAATCAAAAGCATGCATAGAACAAACAATAATTACAAATAAGAATAAAAGGGTTGACTCTAGGGCTACCGCCTTGGAACGGCCAGTGGCAAAATGTACCGCTGGGGTTTAAACCAGGTTCTAGGAGGCACCAAACGTCACTCATACCCTATTATCATCTCAATAAAACGAGACAGTGTAAAGAGAGATATCCCCGCCAGGTTATATCCTATAACAAACAAGGCAAAATTAATAGGTAATATAATGTTGTGTAACCCACTTAAAATACGCATAAATTAAATCAGTGCAAACTAACCGAATTTCATTTCTCGAAAGTCTGTAATTAGGTTTTAATCAATTAGTCATTTGCAAAATATTAATATATATCAAAACAAGGTTATGATCCAAAATATACAATTTCGTTGACACTTGGTATTCAGATATCAGTAATAAAATACCATGATGTACGTTACAGGTAAAATAATGTTGCAAATAAGAGATAAAGCTTTGACGTGAATCACTGTCATTGGGAAAATCAAATATCTACTGCGCAAAACAAAAATGCTAAAGTTTAATATTACAATTATTTAAGGTAGTCTAATGTTTTAGGTTGGCATACCTTTGACAACAGAACAAAATATGTTGGTTAGACAGTGCTCTCTATTGATTTGATTGTAGGCCAAATGACAAGGCCACTTTAAATTTTTAAAGAAAGAAAACGTTATAAGTCCAACAGAAAGAGTAGCATTCACAGAATACAGTCACTGCAATAAATATTACACGCAAAGGTGATTCAAAAAGTACAAAACGCTTTTTCTTTCGTATAATTTCTCGGTCGATCTTTAATATGTAGGTCCCTATTGATGTGTGCGTGTGTGTGTGTGTGTGTGTGTGTGCGTGCGTGCGTGCGTGCGTGTGTTTGGGTGGGGTGCGGGAGTGGCTCAATAAATATGACATCACAAACACACAAGGGTTGGCAATAGGGCTACCGCTTTGGAACGGTCAGTGGCAAATAAAGACCGCTGGGGGTTTAGCCTAGAAAGCCACAAAGAAGGTACTCAGTGACAAACCATTGAGGGCACGACAAGACAAGATTGCAGGCAATCATCAAACGTCACCGTCTTTTAGGGCTTTAGGTACCGTTAAGGATACGACAAGAAAAACATCAAAATATACCTACCTTTGAGGATTTATCAGAGGGTCCACAATCTGTCCGGTCATCGCACAATCAAAGAGGAAAGCATAATGGCGAACTGTAAATGGGACAACCACTAAATAGGCAATGCATGGCAAATGATACGGCCATAACCTCTTTTGATAAACGTTATAACAAGTTGTCTATTAGATACTGTTTTCATCAGGTATGGAACTACCGTTTATAGACAAATTGTTGGTAATCTTTCGAAGTTATGAATCACATCACCATAGAAGTCAGGTTGTGATAGTCGATGTCGCAGAAGAGTTCTTACAATATGTTTTATATACAAAAGGGAGAGAAGGGTAACGGTAATAAGTTTTGCAAGGGTTTTTCAAAGATTATGGCAACACGGCTACAACCCTAGAAAAACGAATAATTTGAGAAACATAGGCACATAAGAAGTAGCTCGGGGAACATCCCCATCTGTCAAGTTTGACTAAGATACTTTCGATTAAACCCCTCCAACCCCAAAACAACCTAACTTGTTTCTTGGTCTTGGGTCTTCGTGCTTCCTGACTTGCCTTGACCTTGTCGGGTTTGGATTCCAATTGTTGATCCTTCCCGACAACATGACCCAGACTATCTAAGGCGGTAACGCTATTGTCAGTCTAATTATGTTTGGGATGTCATGTCTTGCCTTAGTCATCTTTGTAGTTGTTGTTTGTTTCTGTGCGTGTTTGTGGTTGACTGTGGTCCTTTGGTCAGCTGAATTTCCTGTTCGACTTTTATAACTACTTTGACAAAGAACGTTCAATTAGATAGCTTGTGCGTTTGGGGTGGAGGGTGGGGGAGGGGGGGTGTGGAAGCCATGAAAGGGTTTTTATTTCGTTAAAGGGTAACCTGGTAAAGACTGCTATATTAAATTTGTCCGATCTTGACAAGGCGTTTATCCCCAGTACGGATGCATCCGATATAGAGGTGGGTGCAGTCCTACTGCCAAAACAAGATTGGTGTAGCCTCTCCGTCTCATTTATGCCAACCGGAAACTACTACTCTGTTATCGAAAGACAGGGTCTTGCAGTAGTTCGGAATGTGGTCATTTAATTCCACCAATATTTCACTCACCTACATGTTAAAATGTATGCGGAACAGGGGGTTAACGGGTAGGTTACGGTAACATTCGTTTTCGTTTGTTATGATAGAAAACATTTGAAACTCTTCATATAAGTTTGATCAACTGTTCATGTGACATTGAAAATTCAATTTCAGTGTCACCAAGGGTTTATCAACACCTTAATCATTGTCTTACAGTGTCATTGATCAGTTTGCCTTTCAGAATAACAGTAACGTGATGTTACGGTGACCTAGTAACCATCTTTCTCAGTTTTAAACATAAACTCCTTACAGTTCCGTTTCATTGGGATGACAATAGGCTAAGAGGTTTGGTGCACACTGCAACCTGATTTAAACCTCCTAGAGGCAATTTTGCCTCCTAGAGGCCATTTTGCCACTAACCGTTCCAAGGCTGTAGCCCTTTTGTCAATCCGTTTGTGTTTGAGAAGTTGCATGCATTTCTTCTTATTAACATTGTATTTGCTATTTGTTTTATTGCGGCGTGTTTTTGGTTGACTTTTTGCTGAAAGCTACATTTCCTGTTCGACGTTTATGCCTACGTTTGTTCTTACTTCACAAGATATCACCGCTCAGAGACATAATCGGGAAACAGAATCAACTGCGTATCACCAGGATATAGGCATAGACATTTTATGAGTATTGGAAACGTAAAAAAAGTATTAGACATAATGTTACTGCCAACATTTATTTAATTTCATGTAATTTGTTAACACATTTTCCTCAATATTTGATATGACATAATATTGTCAGCTTAATCAGGGACGATATTTAAAAGGCATTGGCAATTTTGTACACTTGACCATGAAGCATGCTTTCCAGAGTTAGGCCTAACGAGTTCGCCAATTAACCTTTATCATGAGATGGATACACAAATGTCCTATAATTAATCAACTGAAACAGACCCATAGAAGGGCATAATCGCGGAGTCGAACTTTGAAACGGAATCGAAAAAGATTTTTTGTACATTCCACTCCTTTTTATTTTCAATCTTTTTCTTTCGGGTGGTATTTGCGTATATACAGCATTAACTTAATTGGTCGTTTCTCGTGTTTTTTTGTTTTTTTCAGTTGCAGACATATCTCTTTAAAGACATTTGAAGCTTTAAGATTGATGAATTCAAATCTGTTATCATTAAAAAAGGGACACACTGGAATCTTGAAACTATTAACAAGCATTACAATTAGAAATTCAATTTATTAAACCAGTATTGTTTTGACTTGAAATCTGCCTGCACAGGTAGCACAATTTGGGGTTTGAATGTTTCGTATTTTTTTAACTTGACTTAAATATATAATTGGTGCATTATAATCTAAAATATGGGATGGTGTTTGTTAAAGCTAGTTCAAATTACCTAGCTGTAAGAGTCAATCCGATCTTAATCAATGTCGTGCGCAGGACTAGTGTGTATAATTTATTTTTAGGGTTGTTTAGCAGATAATGTTACGCTAGAATACGTAGAAATGACTGACTGTTGACACGCATTACAATGTGTTGTCCTTGAGCTTTATGTGAATTAGTTGAGCATTCGATGAATCAGGAAGGGCACAGTAACGTCGTAATAGTAGAAACGCCGACCTGAAGACAACATTATAGTGGCAGTCTATGTAGGGGTTTTGTGAATATTATATTGAGGTTAATCAACATTGTTTTCGTATTACGGGATATAATTCCCGAGGCCAGTTCACGTATCTAGATATGTGAACTGGCCGAGGGAATTATATCCCGTAATACGAAAACAGTGTTACCTTATATATTTTATTTTATTTACAAGAATGTGCCTTTAATTCAATAAATATTTCTGGATTCGCTAGGGGTCTACTTTGCCTTACTTTCAAACATCGCTAAATTTTAACTGAGCAACACGTGATGCGACTGAGTGACGTGATAATTTATGATGGATGACGTAAAACAAGCGAGGAAACTTCAGATCAGGCGTGTTGTGGTGAGTTTACTTTCTAATCTATTTAAAGTAAATGTATTTATTGCGCTAACACACCATTATTGATCTGACAGAGATGGACTTTTTCAGTGCTTTTTTGAACCGAGATTTTCAAGGAATTGGTTTCCAAGAGTGAGCACTGTGAGTGTGAACTGCCTACCTATTTCTTGGTTCTGGCTAAGTGTGTATGATAAGATGCACCATCACACTTGCTGGAATTGAGGGAGAATGTAGGTTCTACCTGCAATTAAACCAGGATGATTGGGACAAACGACAGTAAACAACCATTTAAAACTGCTAACACAACTTTTAATTTGTCATCAGCTTAAAAAAGTAGTTCGGGCAAAATCTTATTATTTCCCTAGGGATTAATTTCCCAAGGAAATTACCACTTTTAATTCCCACAGAATTACAGGCAGAAATGTAATATTTTTAAATAATGTTATTATCAAAATGTTAAAATCGTATCGTAACTGTTATATATATTTATTTGCAATTTACAAAAAAAACATGGAATTGATCCGTTAACAAGCTAATAACGCTCTATTATGTCAGTTGGTGCTATTTTGCACCTTATGAGAACAAATATTGTGAGACATACCCCGTTTTATGTCGTTCTGGTTAATGGACACTTTTAATATGGAGAGTTTACAAAGAAGTCTTTATTCCTATGGGGTGCCGTTTTACTTTTTAATACCATTTTGAGATATTCGAAAATGTGATATCACTAATTTGAATATGTGATATGACATATTGACCACGTGATATCACGTATCCAAATACGTGATATCACGTATTCGGAATTGAAATCGTGATATAACATATTCAAATACGTGATATCACATATTCGAATACGTGACATCACATATACGTGATATCACGTATTCGTTTTTTAACACGAGTAAAAACATACTGATCCCTGACATTAATTCTGGTAATCATTTATAATGTTCATGTTAGTTTTTGTTATTATGTGTGTATATTAAATTACAATAATTACTTGTATACTCTCGTTTGTTTTCTTTACTGTGATACACATTTATATTACGATAAAAATACTGAAATATTATTTCAATTAATTTGTGTGTGTTTGTTTTGACTGCAATATAACTAATTACAATAATTTACATTAAAAGTTAGCTTTTTTTTCAAAATGTTTTAAATACGCAATGTGTTACTTGACACCAAGTCTTCAGTATTTATAACTGTATGATTTTCTTTTCTGTCCTAATACTAAAAAGACAAGTCATGTACATGTATTTCATGTGTGTTTATACTATCATCTAAATGTAAGCACAACAATATCACGCATCTGTCATTTTTGCATTCAAATAACAGATACATACATTGTATTTGAAGTTGGGGACGACACCTTCAGGATGGAAACAATCAGTGGGGAAACGTCCAGGGAGGAAACGTCGTGGGGCGAAATATCTAGGGGAGGAAACGTCTAGGGGCGAAACACCCCGGGTCATCTCCAAATGTATTTTATATTGACTATACTATTATCTTATATTAATCCACAATTCTGACTTTACTGAGGTATTCATTAATCCAGGGAACGTTTTGACTCAACGTAAGCCGTAAAAATGCAATACATGAACAGTGACCCAGGTCGAATGGACTCGGAAAGATTGCGACGCAGGGGGCTAAGGGAGCGGTTATTTGATTTACAAAGAGCAAATTGAGATATAATGTATTCGAATACGTGATATCATATATTCGTTTCTCACTACGTGATATCACGTATTCGAATAGGTGATATCACGTATTTAAATATGTTATATCTCCTATTCGAATATGTGATATCTCAAAATGGTATTAAAAAGTAAAACGGCACCCCATATATTCCCAATGTTTATGTCTATCAAAATAGTATACTACCAGGCGCGAAAACATTTCCAAAATGGTGAACACAATATGTCATGATTTGATGATCATACTTTATCGTATGGCCATGACTGTGAAAACGTACACTATTGCCCATATCATCCCACATATACTCACATTATTTAATTATTTTGAAATTAACTAATAAATGTATAATCTTACTTGATATAGCACAGTGGTTTTCATATATTAGCGTATTCATAGCATCATTAATGATGCGGATGCGTATACATGTATACAATTAAAATGAAACATGTGTTGAGTCATACTACAAAGTACAATAGTTGTGTGCGTGGTTATTAAGTATTCAAATGGCACTAGAAGTAGAACAGTTTGTACGCGTATAACAAATAAGTATACATCCGATCGTTAATAATGATATGAATACCATAATATATGTCCGCGGAAACATTAAAGATCACACAAAAGGGACCAATGTGTTCGCAGAAGACAAAACATTAGCAATAAGTACTGATAAAGGTGATCCTTTGGGAACAACAAACACACGTTTATGGATTGTGTAGGCTGCATATAGTGATGTCGGTGAAGTATATGACGAATGTACGCGAAATGAATTAAATTTATACATACTAAAAAATGAATAAACAACTGAACATTTACAAAACAATATATATCAACATAATTACGGAACATGCTTTATAAAATTATAAAACCAATTTAAGAATTAAATATATTTGATGCTCTATCCCTTTACTTTCTCATAACATCTTGATGTTAGTTGTGGTATTTTGTTTCAGTATTAAATTAAGACATTATCAAAACAAAAATCGTTCCGTGTACGATATAATGATGACAGCAATAACCTCTAACATTCTGAACATATTTGGGGATATTAATTGCAGTCGCTGCATATATCGGATTGCACGTATGGTGATATTAAATCTTAACATAATAGTATAGAAATGCATGATAGACATCAACTGTCACAATCATATGGGCGCCTTATGAAATGTTAAACGTCTGAAATGTTTCGCAATCTACCCTACTACATTTCACTACCTGCGTGTTAGGCAAATAATTTGAAAATTTGGGTTAGTAAATGAGACGACAGGTGATTCTTAACCGAGTACTTTGCATATGTTTGGTATGTAAATATTTGCACTTACATAAACTTACTTCCATAAAATATTGTTTAAAAATAGTTAAAGACTTAGTATAAGAAAAACAATTTAACACCACTGCTTAAAATAAAAATAAGCTAAAATGTGTTATACACTTTACCCATTAATACCAAATCACTTTTGAGATTGAACAACGTATATATTTGGAACAAGTTTTGGTCACTTGCGAACATACTGGTTATTGTTTAGCAAACGAATATGACAAATGATAGATATATTCGATGCAACAACCATGCTGTATTAATGCGACTCAACTTTTAGATTTTTTCTTCAGATGGGCGGGATAGCAAGCGGCAAGATTAATTTGTATTTTAGTCATTCTCCTCTCTCTCTCTCTCTCTCTCTCTCTCTCTCTCTCTCTCTTGGGCATCTCCGAATAACCTATAACGTGATGATGAGCCGTTAACAGGTTGACAGTTCTGGTACTACCCAGGGAAACTGGGGTGGTCTGCTTCTACCACAAAATACACACCGTCATGTATGGGCTAGCATGAGCTAAAATTGGCTTAAAACACCATTCTAACAAAACAAAACCAATTAAAAAACATTATCCAGCCGTACGGACGGACGGACAGAGACACAGAACTCTCAATAGCCTCTGTCATAATGTGAAATATCAGTTGCAAAGTAGTTTTTGGGTTATGCTCCACACACGAATTATTAGTTTAACATTGCAAAGGGCAATAACTATAGTTTAATTGACGATAGAGTTACGGTTCTTATACTCTGCACTTCCTCCTATTGTCCGCTATCGATGTGTGAAATTGCGTATGTCTTCCTTCGGGCAGCACAGAAATGGGAAATAGAGGTCGCTCAGGTTCTTGACATAAATAGGACACACTTAGGAATTATTCTGCCAACTTGAACTATGCTGCCAATATCCTCCGCTATTGAATGACAGCACTAAAGGGGGACATCGGTGTCCCATGGACACTTGTTCTAGATCTCTGATTATGTTTTGTCCTATTTAGTGTGCATCTCATTATCAGAGAACGTATTAAATTGAATGTTATTTAACGGTTCATTAACACATTATACTACGTTATTTAGAGCCGCCAATGACAATGTGGAAAGATAAATAGAAACCCGCGAACCTGCCCTACACTTACTCTGAATGATTACATGTAATTATTGGTTATAATGCATTTCGTGGTCAGATCTCCCAATCCATTGAGGATTTTAGTATAAAATGGTGTCGTAGAGAACATGCGGACCCCAATTCTCTTTATACCCACGTTTTCGGAGGAAAAAAAGGACATATTAAAATGCCCTCCGTTCGTCCGTCCGTCCGTTACCGCATCTCCTCCTAACCCGCTGAACGGAATGCAACCAAACTTAGGTTATGACTTCACCATATAATGACAGCGTGCAAGAGCAACATTATTTTTGGTTCCGAGCCCAGGGGCCCTCAGGGGGTTCAAAAGGTCAAATACACTAATCGTCTATGAAAGATAAACAACATATCAAGCGATTTTATTATTTCGCAAACTCGGACGTTTGCCCGGGGGGCCCATGGTGATGGGACGGGCGTTGGTGGATTAATTTTTGGGTAATTATATCTCAAATGAAACATTATGATGATGGCTTCGCACCCAGGGTCCCTCAGGGGAGTCAAAAGGTCAAATACACTAAACATCCAATTACACTGTCATTTTTCTACATTTTTGCATATTTTTGCACATTAATTAGTATAATAGTCGTCTATGAAAGAGATACAGAGCATGTCAAATGATTTATTGTTTAAAACTCGGACGTCTTCCATGGGGTTGGGGTCGGAAAGGTGGGTGGAGGGTAACAGGGGTCAATTTGTTTAAATTATGTCTCAAAGGAACATTTTGATGAGTGTTTATATTGTGGGGCTGGGTGTGTGTGGTGGGTGTTTACAAATTTTGTAAGATCCTTGGTCATAATCATTTTCATTTAATCTTTATTAAGCTTGTTTACAAGTTTATCAAAGGAGGTATGACCCTATCATTTTGCAACGCAGTGCATGTTAAGTGTTGGACTCATTTACAGTTCGCCACTATGCTTTCCTCTTTGATTGTGCGATGACCGGACAGAGTGTAGACCCTATGATGAAGTCTACCTAAATCTTAGGACGGTGGCGTTTGATGTTTGTATTTAATCTTGTCTTTCGTACCCTTAACGGTGTATTCTTTAGTTGCTCTGGCTTCTGCCAAGTCACTGAGTACTTACTTTTGCGTGTTTCGAGGTTTACTGTGTTCTGTGAAAGCTGCACTTCCTGTTCGACTTTTATATTTTTACAGGATTTTCGTTTTTATATTATATACTGAAATAAATACGTTTAGCAGGGTCTTTTGCATATCCAGCTTAAAGAAACTGAATGTTTATTTGTAATGTGAAGCATTTGATAACTTTGGCATATCAGAAGGAGTTCTTGTCTTTCACTTATTATTAGTGATTCAAAGTAAGTATCAGAGTTATCTCCCATTTATATAAAACAACATTTTTCAATTTAAAAATAAGAATATTATAAGAAAGGGTTACACTTTATAAAATAACTATTCTGGGTTTCGAGTAATAAAAAAGGCAAAACCAATTACGACATTAACCTTGTCATTATAAAGAAATTACGAACCAAGTTTTAAATTTTGAAATTATCTCCCTTTTTACTGAAATAAGAACGAAACTATAATTTTTGTAAAGCAGGTATATTAAAACGTGTTGCTAATTTTTTCGCAGATATCGTTTAAAAATAATGTCCTGCATATACTTGTTAATTATGTTAATTATATTGTTAATGGCGGCTGAAGCACATAGCCTTGCATCTGCTCAATGGGATTTACCATGTTATTCACTTGCACAACTTATTTCTTTCAGTATATATACATGATGATTTAAATCTCCTTTTATACTTTTTTGACTTATAATGCCTATTAATGCTGCCTTGTTCGTTGGATTGAAACGGAACTCTCTCTGGAAATGAAATAAATACAAGCTCTTGGTGCTTTTCTTGAATGCTGTGGACTTAGTCCTGTAAAAAAGCAATTGAAAACAAATTGGACCGAAGCTTCAGACCGTACAAGAAAGGATTATTTAGCTAAAACTTCCAAAATATTCAAAGAAATTATACATGTTATTGCGCCTGGTCAAGAACACCATTTGTCAGAGGCCATAGCAAAAAAACAACCATTACCCATTCCAGATGACCATCAAATGTTTGAGATATTTACAACAGCATACAATCAATCATCAGAATGGGGTACACAGAGTGTCGCAAGATGACAAAAGTGGTTGGGGCTAACTCAGGAAAGAATCAATGACGGTGAATGCATTTATATAAGTTTAATGCAACTTTTAATATATGTTAAATATATACAATTATCAAAAAAAAACAAGCGAATACACAGATGAAATATGAAAAGACTGTTCTCATGAACGTTTAAGACGTTCTTAGTATTATCACAAATACCGAATGTGTCGACTGATATATACGACACTAAAGTGTTGTTAAAGTTATAACAATGTTGATCTATGATCTAGCGCGATAACTGTGATGCGCGAGAGCTCATGAATATGATGATACGCGAATCCAATGGGTGATTGTCATCAAATGCCTTCTATAAGGGTTGATGATGCGATATAATGATGGTTAACCTCCGATGAGGTTGTGGATGATGTATCTCTAGTGAGGACTGATAACGGGCCCACCTCGTGTCCAGGGGGTTGTCGATTCTATAACCTGGCCATGTTGCACAGGTACGGGGACCGTCTCCACCGCTCGTGACGTTATATGTTGATTCTAGTGTCGAATCACCTAAAGGGCTTACACACCCTAAAGGCTTAGCTCCACTCCGGGAGGCTTATATGCAAACATGTATGGCTTAGGCTGTAATTATACATACATTTTAGATGTCGGTTGATAAACATAACAATCTTGCATAATTATCATTACCCAAACAAATCATTATTTAATAAATATATGTAAGCTGTACTTATGATGAGTAGTGATCAGTCTCCAAGACAAATTCCTTACCAAAAACATATCGGTGGAATTTACTGACACCCCACACTACTGCAAGACACTCCCTCTCGATAACAGAGTAGTTACGTTCCCGGGGTAGTAGTTTCCGACCTCCATCCATCTTGCTCTTGCAGTAGGACTGCACCCACCCCTATATCGGAGGCATCCGTTCTGAGAATAAACTCCTTGTCAAATTCAGATAATTTTAGTATTGGGGTTTTGACCAGACTCCCCTTTAAAAACAAAAAGATCGCTCCTGGCTTTCCCCTCCCCCCCCCCCCCCCCCCCCCAAGTTATACTATTGGGTTGACCTTTCTTTGTCAAGACTGACAAAGGTGCAGCTATAGCCGAAAAGTTTGGGATGAATTTCCTGTAAAAACCCTCCAACCCTTAAAATGACCTAACTTGTTTCTTTGTCTAGGGTCTTGGTGCTTCCTGAATTGCCTTAACCTTGTCGGGGTTGGGTTTCAATTGCTGGTCTCTCCCGACAACATGACCCAGACACTCTATATGTGACACTTGCTAGGTTTTGCAGTCAGTTTAAACCGGCGTAGCCGTTCCAATAGATTACGTAGAGCCCTAATATGGTCTTCAAATGTTGTTGTAAACACCAGGATGTCATCTACAAAACCTTCTGTGTTGGACAAATCCTTCAAGATTGTCCTCATCAACCTACAGAAGGTTGCTGGTGCGTTTAAGAGACCGAAGGGCATGACCTTGAACTTAAAAAGTCCGTGTGAAGTTTTGAAAGAGGTCATCTCTTTATCTTGGTCTGAAAGTGGGACTTGCCAGTAACCTTTACTGAGGTCTAACTTGGAGAAATAAGAATATCCCGCAAGTTTAGAGAATACCTCCCCAATATTAGGCATTGGCTCTGCATCAAAGATGGTACGTTTATTTAGCTGTCTTAAATCGATGCAGAGTCGAATTTACCCCTCTTTCTTCTTAATTAGTACGACTGGGGATGAAAAAGGGGCGCTTGAAGGTTCGATGACACCCAATTTCAACATGTCTTTCACCTCCTTATCAACAATTGATCGGGAGTGAAATGGAATGGGATACCCCTTAATTCTAGTTGGTACCCTTGATGTGAGTACAATATCATGTTGCACTCCATCTGTCTGCCCCGGATTTTCGGACAAGACATCACTGAACTCCGAGAGTAAACTACCCATCTCTCGTTGCTGCTCTACACTAAGCATGCCCGATATGTCTACATCGGCTGCTGTCTCCTTACCTACACTAGTTGGAAAATACATGGGACTAGTGTCCTCACTGCTGCCTTCCTCACTATCCTCAATAGCTGCAACATTAACTACATTTAATACCCCTTGTTGCACATTATCGGTTCGACTAATATACTCTTTCAGCATATTCGCATGAAAGGTCTTTAACTTTCCATTTATGTCGATACGATAATCCATAGTGTTCACTATCCCTCTAACGTAAAACGGACATTTCCATTGTAATAACAGCTTGTTATTGTCGGTCGGGAGTAACAGTAACACCTGGTCATCTATCTTAAATTTCCTAACTCTAGCTTTCTGGTCATAGTACCGTTTGTACTTGGTACTTGCCTTAACTAACTGACTTTGAGCTATCTTACAAGTCTCCTCTAGTTTCTCCTTCAGATCTAAAACATACTGATATGTAGTCTTAACCTCATCACTATCTACTTCACCTGCCCACATCTCTCTAAGAATCCTCATGGGACCACTAACTGATCTACTGTACAAACTCAATCGGAGAAAATCCTAATCTCTCTTGTGGAACCTCTCTAAATGCAAACAACAAAGCATTGAGATACTTGTCCCAATCTTTGGGTCTCTCTATACACATACGCCGTAACATTTGCTTTAATGTCCCGTTAAATCGTTCGCCCAACCCGTTACACATAGGGTGATACGGTGTTGTCGTGATTTGACGCAAAGACAATAACCTGCTTACTTCAGCCAAAAGTTCTGACGTAAACTGTGACCCACAATCAGTCAACATTTTCTCTGGTACACCTAGCCTACTGAACATATCAACTAATGTCTCAGCTACTCTCTCAGTTTCAATTGAGGGCAATCTACTGCCTCCGGATACCTAGTTGCATAGTCTACCATGGTTAAAATGTACCTATTTTTCCTATCCGACACTGGAAAAATTGGTCAAACTATGTCTACGGCTACCCGCTTAAATGGTGTATTATCAGTGGCATCTGACCTAAATGTACTTTGGTCACTCGACCTTTTGGTACTGTCCTTTGGCATACATCGCAGGACCAACAATACTTAGTTACATCTCCACTAACACCTGGACAATAAAATTCTGCCAATACTCTATCTGACGTTTTCTTTACGCCTAAATGACCTCCCATAATCGACTCATGAGCTACCTTAAGCACTGTCGTTCTATACTGGGTAGGTACAACTAGTTGGTGAAACTGTCTACCACCACTATCTTCAAATTCGCTGTACAATAACCTATTCTTAAGTACAAACTTAGAACTACCGGACACTTTACACTTCTTCACTACACCATCCTTGGCCTTCACTTTACAAGGACCTAATGACTCGTCTTGAGTTTGTGCTTCTATAAACTTCGCTTTGGATATGTCACCTACGGCTGCAGGAACCGTTATTTTTTTATAAGCCTGAGCTTGCTTCTGAACCTGTGCTCTAGTCTCTACTGCATTACTTATGCTACTCCTAAAATCGGACACTACCGGAAGAAATGAACCTTCTATGTTCCCTATCGTTAAATCATATATCGGGTCGTGCATACATAGTGCCTCTGTAGTCCCTTTAAAGAAAGGTGTATCTACATCTATTCTCCCTATTGGCATGTACTCTACCGACTTATTTAACAACATACACGGTGACTGGTTACCTACCAACTGGTCATCCGTAACTAAACTACGCTTAACTACCACCCCTGTACAACCTGTATCTCTCATTACAATTACGTCCGTGCCATTCACTCTACCATCTGCCGTTGGAAGATTTGCATACGGAAAGAGACATGTTCCGATCTTCGTCATAACGCCATCCGATTTAACACAACAGCTACTACTCTCGGTTTTAATAACCGGACTATTACTACCTCTACCTCTGCCTTTACCTCGGTTTTGACCACCTCTACCTCTACCGAAATTCCATGGGTTGTTAAAACCTTGGTTCTGACTACCTACATTGTTGTCCACTCTACTATTGTCACTAAAATTTTCTACGACAGCGGATACTTTCACCGCTTTCCTACACTCATGTGAAGCATGATTCCCATTACAGTGACGACAATGAATAAAAGGTCTACCTATGTTGTTACCACTATTGCTACCTGCTCTAGCATCCATCGAACTGCCTCCACCTCTAAAGTTTCCACTCTGGACTTTCTGTTTATTATTATGATCGTCCCTTTGCCTATCTCTAAAAGTTCTGTCTTTCGACACTACATTATGACCTCCACCTCTAGCCTCGGCAAACTGATCTGCTTGTGTTGCCATTTATATACACTAGCTATTTTTCTTTCTTTCAGAAATAAGAACAGATGTCAGACTACAAACATTGAATAGCTGGTCCCGCAACAAAAAATCTATGAGGCCCTGATAAGTCTGCGCTACCTTCCCTAACTTTAACCACATATCAAAGTAATTTCTAGACCTACTAATGAACTGATTAAATGACTCGCCTTTCTCAGGCAAACAAGCTCTAAACCGCTTTCTAAAACCTTTTTCGGTTAACTCAAATCTCTTTAGCAGAGCATCCATTAACTTGTCATAGTCAAGAGAATCTACACTAGGTAATCTAGAAAATACATCTAAGGCCTTGCCTCTCAATAACGTACTTAAATGAACTGCTCTCTTATCATTGGTCCATTCTTGTAACTCAGCATAACGTTCAAACCGTAACAAGCAACTGTCCATGTTATCTTTGTCAGCATCAAATTATGGTAACTTCGGACCTTTTAACTTCCCGGAATACCTATCTTTCGCTACAGTTCTTACTATCTGTCTTAGCTGCTTCCAACTCTAAAGCTAACTTATGATCAAACGCTGCTTTCTCCATCTCCATCTCTATCTTAGCCTTAGCTAGTCTACCATCCGTTTCGAACCTCTCGTGTTCTAACTGCCGTGCTAATTCTATCTGCTCCTTATCCGCCTCTTGCTTCTCCCTTACTAACCTACTTTCTAATTCTAGCTTCTCTTTATCATCATCTCGCTTCGCTTTAGTGAATCTACTTTCTAATTCTAGCTCCTCTTTATCAGCATCTAACTTCTCTTTAGATAATCTACCTTCTTCATCTAGCTTTTCATTAGCTAATCTACCTTATAATTCTAACTTTCCTTTAGCTAATCTACTCTCTAATTCTAACCTATCTTTCTCAGCAACTCTTTCCTTAAGTATAAATTCCCTTTCCCTAGCCTGTTCGTCTTTAACAAAGGTTCTAAGCTCCTCTCCAGCATACCCTAACTCCTTACCCATATCCGTAAGTTCCTTTATGGACGTCATGGTTATAGACATTGTGGAATACTCACTACAATAACTACAATACACAGGTCACTAATAATTCTATTCTACTAACTACTAATGGTAAGTCACTGTGTCCTCAGTAAATACCCGGGCATCATCATAGGACAAGGTACATACACATTTGCACTAGCGCTAACTACTATGTAGAGATAGTATCTAGCTTCCCAAAAACATATACACTACATAAAATATCTATATGTGATATTGAACATAAACCTTAAACGATCATAGATATGTGTATAGCATGTACAGGTATATTTACTTCTCCCATCAATATAATTATAATCGAGTGTCACAAAAGAGTAGAACTTCTTGTTCGCCAACCTCATTGGATACTACTGGTATATCAAGGGAGGTAAAACAAACACCCAAATTATGGGTCAAAAAGTGCCTCAGACCCAATCATGTAGACCACTGCGACCTCGTGCCAAGGAAAGAATGTACAAAACAACAATTTGGACTTACCCTACCCTTGTCATGTCTTGGCTTGTCGTGATCGTCTACAGTCGCCTTGATTGATCAGAGGGTGGTATACATTTCTAAAATGATAAGTAGAGATTTAGTATATCATAATAAAGATCACTTATTGATTCTTTCCCTCCGTAGTTTCCCAAAATCCCATTTCTGACACCAGTTGTCGCAATATGACCCTAGTGGTTGGGGCTAGGAAAGAATCAATGACGGTGAATGCATTTACATAAGTTTAATGCAACTTTAATGCAACTTTTAAAATATGTTAAATATGTTAAAAATATATACAATTATCAAAAAAAACACAAGCAAATACACAAATGAAATATGAAAAGACTGTTCTCATGAACGTTTAAGACGTTATTAGTATAATCACAAATACTGAATGTGTCGACTGATTATATACGACACTAAAGTGTTGTTAAAGTTATAACAATGTTGTCTATGATCTAGCGCGATAACTGTGATGCGCGAGAGCTCATGAATATTATGATGCGCAAATCCAATGGGTGATTGTCATCAAATGCCTTCTATAAGGGTTGATGATGCGATATAATGATGGTTAACCTCCACTGAGTTTTTGGATTATGTTCCTCCAGTGAGGACTGACAACGGGCCCACCTCGTGTCCCGGGGGTTGTCGATTCTATAACCTTTCCATGTTGCACAGGTACGGGGACCGTCTCCGCCGCTCGTGACGTTATATGTTGATTCTAGTGTCGAATCACATAAAGGGCTTACACAGCCCAAAGGCTTAGCTCCACTCCTGGAGGCTTATATTCAAACATGGATGGCTTAGGCTGTAATTATACATACGTTTTAGATGTCGGTAGATAAACATAACAATCTTGCATAATTATCATTACCCAAACATATCATTATTTAATAAATATATGTAAGCTAAACTAATGATGAGTAGCAATGTATACATATTCTACAACGCCATGTATACGCCATGTACGTCGCTTTTAACCAATGCCCCTAATACATGTAATATACAACGTTATCAACTCACTCGTATATTACACTCAATGAGTTATGCATGCACACATGTATGTCAACTTATGCCCATATTATACAATGCTATGTATACGCGTCGATCATTTATACTAGTTACTCATCTCATTGTTAACTAACGCACCTAATATACAATATTATCAATTCAATCGTATATTATAATCACTGAATTATACGCCAACGTTAACTAATGTACCTATTATACAACGTTATCAAATTAATATTGTTTTACAGTTAATGATCAATTTCAATATTTACATCTAATAAAGTAACTTCAAAATCATATGCTAGTCTCCAGTTAATGTTTGAGAAACATCAAAGCTAACCGGATGTCGTAACCGCCAACCATGATGGCGCCGCCCACTGAAAAACAAATGTACGATAAAAGTTCATAAAATAAATACTGACCACATATTGCCTGTGAATTTCGCCGTCCACTTCTGCTCCAAACAAAGCAACTATCGAGAAATCCATGCCAAAACTAGAAGACAATGGATTTTATAGCAAATGTTACGCCCAAACCATTATTTCCCAGTTAATTCCGTGACATACGTGGTTAAATTCGCAGTATTAAATTCTACACGAAAGGACCCTTACACCATTTTGCCTTTTAAGGAGATAGACCTATACTTTTACATGCATTAGCACAAAACTAAACTTATTAAACGGCCCTTCCGGACGCCCTCTGGCGGCCACTTAAAATGTGCACGCTTTTCCGAGTTACCTGAATATATCATGGACCTTGTGAATTGGTTTCAACTGAACAATGGATTAGGGTGTAACTAACAGGTGCTTACAATGGCTATGTACGACCAATACGCTCTACCCGTGAAATTTTGTGACACAGAGACAAATGATTTCCTTATTTGCTAGTAATTACTCATTCCAAGAACTGAAAGTATACATTCCTCTTTTATCAAAATGTAAATATACAGTAGCAAGGAAACATGCTGTTACCTCTGGTACTGGACAGCCATTCACAGGCTCAGTATATATGCGAGAAGGCTTGACACAGAATCAAGTTAATCATTTCATTGACATTGTCATGTCACCTTGTATAATGACCGATGCTCCCTACGATGAAACCCACTTGAACCTTCCATCTGGGGAAGTGTTTGATGTTCCCAAAATCATTATCAATAGTATAAGATCTCGTGTGATTGAATAGTATAATTGTTACTGCAAGGAGGCTGGTTTTGTATGAATTGCCAGTGCTAGATCATATATGAGAATACTTGAAGCCGTGGAACCAAATGTCAGAAAGTGCATGAAAGGCTTAGACAACTATGCAGCAGATGGAGTAAAAGGTATAGATGACTTAAAGAAGATTTGCTAGGAGAATTATCCAAAGGATCAGAGAGGCAAGACAGAGTGCAGAAATCATTATCAGCTGGGAAGCAGTACCTTAAACTCGAGCATAAGGTTTGTTGGTGTAGCATACAGATGTCTTGCAGACATTGGTTATCTCGACTATTCGAGGAATATAAGAGCTTATGTAATCACTTTGGTGTCCCACTCCACATCAACGTTTGTGTGTAAGGTGGGGCTCAAGTTTTAATACAGTAGATAACATTTTGTATGAAATGTGCAATAATTTTGGGTAAGGTAAACATCCATTTTTTTAGCTCATTTTTTTCAAAGACAGAAACAATATCTCTATTTCATTAAAGATTGTATGAAGAAATGTTTTCTGATAGTAAGGTGTATCATTGTTCTCTGAAAAAGTGAATAATCGAACTGCGCTGTTCTTCGCTGTTCTTCGACAGCTCTTGTTAAGAAATGCTATTGTAATCCAATGAGTCATTGCATGTTGACACCTGCCGAGCTTTTGCATTTAGAAAACTTAACAAAAGCCTGTTTTCAATAAACCCAATACATAGACACATGTAACTCGTACATAAAATATAGAATAACAATCAAATATCCCAATTTATATGGTTCAGTGTGAGAGACCGATTAAGCCAAGTAATCTTGGAAACAGGTATTGAGGCATGTGCTAAAACTGGTACAAATATCAAATTCAAAGCAATAGATAATTTCAGGGTTCATATATTGTAAGGGCTGTTCCAGAAAAATGCACACATCCGGGGTCGACGATTTAATAAACATGTAGTGGGGTCTCTTTGCTAAAAATTGCTTCTGTATGAAGGTGCAGTTTACAAGAAAATGCTACTATAGGGGGTTGTATTTATTCATTAAAAAATTGCTTCTGGAATAATTTGTTCAATTAAATTCACATCTAACCCAAATAGAAGGATCTGACAACGCATATTCAAAATTAAAAATCAACAACCAAAAGACGTGAAATGTATCTGAAATTCAACTGTACCAGAGCGCTTTTCAAATGCAAGGAAAACATGTGGAAGACAGGAAGAAACAGTATGCAACACAGTTTATAAAGACAATGGCAAGTGGGCCGTTGTGCCCACAGAAAAACGGACGGCGTCATTTCATGTTCGCCCCACGTCATTTCGCCCCACGTCGATTTGTCCCACCATTCTTATTTATTTATGTTACGGTTTAATTGAACTTTTTTGAACTGTTTTAATTACGTAAAATTGATAATAAAAAGGATATTATAACACACATGTAACTATAAAATGATGAATGAATTTAAAACTCATTGTTGTTGCGCATTGTATTTTTTCTGCATAAGTTTCAAGGTTGGGAGAATATAATAAAAAGAATACTTGTTGTTTTGTCGTGAATGTAGGAATTATTTTCATCCTCAAGTGAGTAAACTCCAATATTTTAAATTGTACTAAAGCACTCGTGAAAATATAAGTTTTTCCACTTTTCGATGAAAACATTTCCTATAACACCCACCCTCGTGAAATTTTATTTAAGTACATTGTTCTTGTTGAGAGGAGGAAAAACATCGTCTTTGGGGTCAGATTGTGCGTTGCCATGACCTCATGTGACAGTATGATTCTGCGTGCTAATTTTGAATCCTTAACACCCATCCATATGAAAATTCACTAGTATATTGCCCTTGGTCAGAGGAGCACCCCATTGCTTTTGTGGTATCTACATTCAAGGATAAAAACAAAAATGTGTCTCCTCAGGATAAAAACTATGTCACTAGGTCAGTTCTAGTTTCATGTTACACATGAGTCATGAAAGTTAAATTTGCTCTTTTACCATGTAAGAGCTCCAGGCCTCTATGGGCGTCTTGTCATACCTTATTTCCTAATTATTACAGAGATCTGTCCAATTTCTTGTCACTTTGAACTTTCAGTATCATGTTGATTTATACTGGATAATCAATCACTAAATAGCTAGGTTTTGTGCAGATGTCCTTCAATATTACATGAGTTCTATTAAAATGGATTTACCATGATGTTTTAATTTAACAAGATAGACTGGAACAAATGCTAAATTATTATTTACACTCTTGCACTTTTTAATCTTTTTGATTCGTATCAGAGTATTAAAGCTGTCGAAGGCTGGAAGAAACACATATTAAGATCAGCTAATCAAGACAAAGCAAAGAAACGACATTCTTCAACGCTTGTCAGATGATGAAGTTTTAATTGAACGTGACTGGGCTATGAAGTTCTTACCCATGTTGTACAGAGAATCTAAGTCCAAATGTTTGGTAATATGGGACTGAACTGCCACATAAGTGTGGGGACGATTAAAAAAGATGGAGAACTACACAGTCACACCATAGATCATATGTTTGACAATGCAACACAAGATGGAAATACCTCAAATGCTGTGCTGAAACATACCCTAACCCGGTTACATCAACTTCACCCAACTTTGAAGAAAGCGTTTGTGAGATGTGATAATGTTGGATGCTTCCATGGATTTGAAGCAGTTTGTGGTATACAACATGTACAAGCAATAAATATATTAAGGGACATCAATGTCAAACAGATGGATTTTGCTGATCCTCAGGGTGGAAAGTCAATATGTGATAGGAGAGCAGCACATACTAAATCATCAATAAGAAAATATGTAAATGAAGGGAACAATGTTTGTACTGCAGTAGAATTCAAAGAAGCTTTAGAGAAGTCTAATTTGAAAAATGTGGCAATTATTGTTACAGTACCAACCCCTCCAAGCCATTGTTGTGAAACGAAGTCATCTAAAACCCAGAACATTTCTACGTTGAACAACTTCGTCTACTATCCAACCTATATACAAGTTTTCAGACAGTATGGTATTGGAAGAGGGAAAGTTTTGACATATAAATATCTCAATCTAAATAAAAGCATGACATCATTCATATTCATTACAAGCTGAGCAATTACCAGAATGTATACCCTGCTTTGTACCGTTAACGGTCAAACACATCTTGTTGGAATGTGTAGAGTTTGATCCTATGCGTCAAAGGTACTACAATGTTAATACTATGAAAGAGTTATTTGATACTATAGATTTTAGTCTTCTTTTAGATTTCCTAAAATAAAACAGACTACATAAATCATTATAATGTGTTCTTATATATATTTACTTGTTTATATACCCGTTGACGGGCATTTGTTGGTTTACGTATATTGTTTATATTACTACCATATCATCTCTTATTTTTTGATAGTTTTATCTTTATATATTTTTTAATTATTACTTAATTTCTTCATATTTCGTCGGTTTTTGCGCACAATATGACCTATTATGTGTCGACGTGCCGTAAAACACAATTCATTCATTCATTACAAGCATGACAGTTGGAACAATTCAGGTTATCCACTCATTCGCGTGACATAAACGTTTGAATGCTTCCAAAATTTCCACTCGCACTGAATGAACATGATGTTCAAAAGGTGTTTCTCAGGTTCTACAAGAGCTTCCGGAAGAAGGTGTCATCAACATTGAGAGTCTTGAAAGTGAAGAAGATGATGGTAACCAAGTGTTTACTTGCACTGAAGCAAACTGTTCTTCAACATTTAAAAAGTATAGAAATCTGCTAAAGCATTTGGACACAGGAGAACACAAAGTTAGGAGGGATATTTCCATTCTGTCTGACAAGTCCAAAATGCAATCTGCAAAGCAAATTGAAATAAAAGGCTCCACATTACTATCATGAAGGACTGACAATTCAGTTGAAACTCCAACTCTTCTGCATGAGGGTTGGACCCTTAAATCAAGGCGAAATGTGAAAAGATTTACTGTTGATCAGATAAATTTCTTGAGGGAAAAATTTGCAAAAGGCGAAGCCTCTGCCATAAGTATGACCCAGAGGAAGTATCAGTTGGAATGAGGACTGTGCGAAATAGCAGTGGAAAGAGAATGTTCCCACAAGATCAGTTTTTATCAGCAAACCAAATTGTAAGTTTTTTCAGTAGAGAAAAGAAAGGCTGCTCTGGGTTTCTTTGAAGAAGAAGACCTCAGAGCTGAAGATACTGAACAAACATACAGTGAACTCGAACGTATTGCAAGAAGTTAAAATATTTGGACCGCTGTAAATTATGAAAGCCGACTAAAATATTATTTCATTGTATAGAACTTCTGTGTTGACTGTGCAATAGTGTCATAATATAAGAATCTTTCATGGATGGGTATCCGGTAAAGATCGGGAATACAAGAACCGATGCTCTGCCGAGGTTTCGATTAAAACATTTATTTCAGAGAGTTTGAATTCCTATCTGAAACGAATACCTTTCTTGCCTATCGTAGTCATTTTGTGCGTTGGTGTCGCCATGTGTGTTTTCACAATGACATGCAACTGCTGATGTTTTTGACATCATTGTCGATGCGCGTGACTTTCAGCTTTACCTATATAAATAAGACTTTCCATCCCCCATGTAAAACCTGGAAACCCTTATCCTGTATGCAAGAATTACCAATTGAATCACTTTTGATTTCGACAGAAACTGTTGATAGCTAGGATTATCAATAAAAACAATTTTATCAGTAACAAACATCTGACATGTTGTAAAAATATTGTTATAGCTTTGCATCTCCTGCAAAACAATGTTAAGCACATGGGAAATATTACATATTATTATTTAGTTTGTGACGTGCATAGGGATACTAATTATTATTTATTATTATATATAATTTAAATTGTTCAGTCAGGTTTTTGCGGTCAACACTGAATTGTCATTTTATAGGTTATATCGTATTTTTTTAAAACGATGTTAAGCTTCTCCGGTAATGATGTATGTAAACAAGTATGCAAAATATTGGTGTTTATGATGATTAATTGTGGAGGTAGCTCAGTTGGTCTGGAGCATAACTTGAAAACTACGAATGGTACTGGAATGAGGAAGTGCAGTGTGTAATAACCATTATTGTAGCTGCACTCAACTTAAAATAATTGCCCTTTGTAATTTTATACTTCTCATTTTTGTCTGGAGCATAACTTGAAAACTGAAAAGGGGCTAAATGTTAACTTCACACAAATATATAGTGGACTAAGAGGAAGTGCAGTGCGTGAGAAAAACAAACAAATTAAACGCAGTAAACAAAAATCACTAGTAAGAAGTGTATAATAGTTACAAATCACTAATCGCAACACTACACTGCTCATATTTGTGTTTGTTTAATTGTTGCCATGGAATATAAACCGTTGCTATGATAATTATTTGTATGTTTGTTTGCTCTGGGAAAACAAAAATAAACTTAGTAAACAAACAAAACTAGTATGCACTTTATAATAGTTATAAAACACTAATCGCTACACTTCACTGCTCATATTTGTGTTTGTTTAATTGTTGCCATGGAATATAAACCGTTGCTATGGTAATTATTTGTATGTTTGTTTGCTCTGGGAAACCAAAAATAAACTTAGTAAACAAAAAAAAACTAGTATGCAGTGTATAATAGTTATAAAACACTAATCGCTACACTACACTGTTCATATTTTTGTTTGTTTAATTGTTGACATGGCATATAAACCATTGCTATGGTAATTATTTGTATATGTGTTTGCTCTGGGAAAAAAGGCACTTAGTAAATAAACAAAATCGTGTATGCAGTGTATAATTGTTATAAAACACTACACTACATTGCTCATATTTATGTTTGTTTAATTGTTGTCATTGAATATAAACCGTTGCCATGGTAATTGTTTGTACATTTGCCTGCACTGGGACAAAATACATGTAATATGCAGTGTGTAATGCTTGTTTAACAACACTCACTACACAACACTGCTAAATTTATGTTTTTACTAAATATTTGCTATGGGATATGAGCCGTTGCTATGCAATATAATCCGTTGCTATGGTAAATGTTAGTACAATTGTTTCTTTTCTGGGACACAAATGTATATTATGTTCATAAAACACTTCATTAACAGCTTTAAAATATTGCTCAAAAGCACTAATCTGAATGTTGGGTTGCTTTATTCCAGCACACATTTTTAGCATATTCCAGTACATCTTAGCATTTCTATGTTTAGCCTGTTTATTTGTTTCAGTTTTATCATACTCATATCTACATCTACGTTTAAGTGACTTATACTTTGATCTAGCATTTACCATATTTACTCTGTTAAAGGGGGTACATCAGGATTTTTCTAGAAATATCTTAAATTATAAAAATGTTCCAATTCATGATAAAACACTTATATCCATCAAAATATGATGTTCGAACCATATTGCTAAGGTTTAAACTTTGAATACACCATATAGCTAGGACGCAATCGGGCATAAAATGCTGAAATTAACCCTGGTGCGTCACCTAGGATAGCACGTATTACTGTACAGAATTAATTTCCTTATAACTAAGGGGTCATTTTTAGCATCATTCATTATGTTTTGGCGCTTTAAAATAGAAAATATCATTATTTGTCAATTTTAAGTCGGATCCCTAGACCCCTTTGAAAAGCCTGATGTACTCCCTTTAACATCGCTCTTGTCTAACCCATATTTATTCAGCATATATACAAAATTTGATTTACTCTTAAAGCATTCCTCATTATACCAAGGACTCTCTTTCGTTGAATCATTAGATGAATAGTTTTCTGAAGAAATAACTTTATTTTTAAATAAAGGCGAGACAATTTCATCAATAATATTAGAAAATCCTTCAATACAAGTATTAACATCGTCACTATTTGAACATTCATTTACAGATTGATTACACCTATACAGTTTTTTCTGTTATATCAGGGGATGAAGGTTTCTCAACGTAATCATATTTCTTCTCGTTTTTCCATGCACACTTATACTTGACTCTCTTATCATTATAATGTATATCCTCATTTATGCCAACTGGTTTGGAAAATTCAATAGAAAACGATATAAGACAATGATCATTTAAAATATTGGGTTCAAGAACATCAAATGTCGATGCACTTTGAAAAATATGTTCTGTACTAATGACATAATCAACTAAACTACACCCCTGATTACCAACAAAGGTATTACTTCCAATACATTTATCATTCCCCAATCGCCTGTTCAAAATACGTAATCCAGTCTGTTTACACATATCTAACAGACAATTTCTATTACTGTTTATTCTACCGTTATCCTGCGAAAATTGTTTGAGTTCATCGTCACATGGTAATAACTGCATATGTATACTGCTATCATCAATAACGTAATCGGCCAATCCAGCCGTTCGGCTATTCATATCACCACATAAAACAAAATTTAAACCTTTTTCATATTTTACATTTACAGATGTAATAAAATCAATAATTCTATCAAAAATGTTCGGTTCAATCAACGCCTGTCTACTACTGTTCTTTGGAACGACACACACCAATATATCAGTTTCCAAAGACAATTTGTTACCATCAACATGATCAATCTTTAATATATCGTCATAAGAGTATCATCTCTCACATATTCGTTTCTGAGATACACAATAATGCCACCTGAGTTTTGTTTACTCGAATTTTGATTTTTGGTTCTATTCCAAACAAAGCATTCAAAATTATCAACATATAGGTCCGACAATTCATTTGTCCACGTTTCTATAAATAAAACAATATCATGATTTTCAAAAACAATTTTTAATTCATTCGTTTTTAAATTGTCCACTCGTTTTGTCACTAAACCCTGTCCATTCAATAAGGCACAGCGTAAGTGAGCCTTATCCGCTTCCGTCTATGTACTGTCATTTGTCGGGGTCACACACATAGTATCTGGGACAATCGTACCATCATTGTCTCGATCGCGCGAGCCGACATCGGCTAAAGTATTTATAGATTCCCGGGAATCCCCATCTTTATCACGTTTAGCACTTGCACTAAACCTAAGGTATGGCATAGCTGACTGCGTCCGCCTTGATGATCTTGACGTGATCTTGTTTATTGCACGGGATGCATGTGAACGTCCTCTTTCAGGTGAGAATTGTTCACTATTGTTGCGTGTAGAATCAATACACTGCCTTGTACTCTGTTCTAAGCTCAAGTTAATAGGGACACTGGATGTAAACAATCGTTGGAGTAGTTTTACAGTAGATTCTTGGACATGCTCTGTTTTTCGAAATTCATTTTCATTTGCAGATGACAAAATGTCTTCAACTGAGTGCTTGGATTGCTTAACTTACAATGCTATTGGGCTATCTGTGTTAGTATGCACTGAAGACGTCTCCATGTTTTCTGTCTTATGTTCATGCGATGCGTTTTGAACACTCCTGTCATGCATATAAATATATGTGTCCTGTGCTTCGACCGGAGGGGCAATGTATTATCTGTAGTGGGCTCTGTTCCCATCACGGTGTGGGGTAACATGCTGAATCTCAGACAAGCGATTTCCCCTGATATACCTGCTCCACTCAGGTAGTTCATCGTGCACCAATCTTCCATCAACAATCAATTTTGCTGGATACATTGTTTGAACTGTTGATCTTGATTCTGATTCTGAAAGATATTAGGATATAGACACAGTTATAGTCAATAACACTTAGGTGTGCATAGTCATTGTTTGGATCTACCAAGCAGATCGGAATTATCCGTCAGATTATTGTGACTCGTTTCAGTATTTTGAAAATACACGTTGGACATTTTACCAGACACCTTGTGTAATAGGACATTCATACAAAGTGTGGACTTTTAAATCTAGTGGAAATTGCCGCTGTAAAACTTTATTACACAGTGACTATTGATACGATTGGCTCAATTCGAACTAGCATTCCATAATGCAGACTTGGATTAAATACAATTACAACTGTCATTGTTAACTTTTGGCAGGTTAATGAGTAATGTAATTTTGACAGGCACTACCATTACCTTTGGCTATCAATATATCGATATTGGTAGGAGTGTCAATCAGTATTCGTATGAAGCGATGCCTAATGTTGTTGTCATATTGCCTTCAAATATTAATTGTATGCAACATAATTATAACACAGTAACTATTATAAGTACTCAAAACATGAGGTTTATATTATTTAAATGATGATTTCGCAGGTATCATGTATGTACATAAATGCATACATGTATATTGTATAACGGAACTATTAATTTATTAAACATACTATAAAGATTGTTTTGTGATTCTTTGATATAAATATTGCATTTCTTAACGGATATTAACTTACACACTTGTACATATAATGAGGTCTACACAACGCAGTTAAGGGATATATAACTCGACTATATCTGTGCTAGTGTATACAGAAGTTTTGACGTACTAACGTACCTTACCGTTAATAGTTTGAGTTCTGATTATATAAACTTGCTGGTTTTTTAAAGACAAGGCACATTGCATTTGTATTGCAAAAAGGACACTAGAGGTGTACATCAGGTTCGAGGGTGCACGAAACCTCACTCTTTCTCTATTATTGTTATCTCGATATCCCAGTCAAACGGGACAGTTCAGAAATCTCCACCAGGCTGTATTCTCCAACACACTATGTAGCATTACTAGGCGATATAACTAAACCCAAATAGAAACATGTATATATATAGAGAGAAGAGGCATATAAAGCCACCTACAGTAAGTACTCATTGAAATGTTGAACAAACCGTTAAGGGCAAGACAAGATAAGCTTAAAGCCAAAGAGTATACTTTATTTTCTTTTTCAGGATTTAGCAAGATCTTAGGGTCCGCAATCAGTCGGGTCATCGCACAACCAAAGAGGAACGGACAATTGGTCAACCAACACACTTGTATTGCGTTACAAGGTCGCAAGATGATTTCTTCATAACTTATCTTATAAATTCCTGACACGTTTGATACAGATCGTAATCATATATAAATCTGGTAAATGACCCACACAAATAAAACAGTTATACATGGATACCGTTTTGAATCGGTCAGTGGCAAAATAGACATCGGGGATTTAAATCAGGTTCAAAAACTCTCACCAAACCTTACTCTTACCTTATTGCCATACCAAAACAAACGTTACAGTGTAAATAGTAACGCCAGACTGTATCGTAGGGTTATGGCATAACCAATGAAAATGAAAACTGGCGAACTGCAAATGGGTTAACCACTAAACATGATATGTGCTCCAACATAATTGGGTCAAAACCTCTTATGAAAAATATCGTGATAAGTTTGATAACGGTTGCATGGAAGTGGTTACGACCAAAGATCTTACGCAGTTTGCAAATCACGTCGCCATAGAAGTAAGAATGTGATAATAATAAGCAGTTAAAATAAATAAACAAATGAGGTTTGTGTTTGTTTGACTCGGATAAAATACTGAACAAGTGATCTCTTGGAAACAACAAGCACATACAAGAGAGAAAAGTAGCAAACTCGGTTTTATTGAGTTTGTTCATGAATGCAACACCTCCCATACCCTCTGCCCACACAGCGCTAAACGAACGCTAGTGTAAATGTCAACTAATACTAAAGAGGGTATCCATTGGAAGCCAAAACAAGAGAGAACAGTAGCAGATTAAGTTTTATTAAAACTGTTTCTTACGCACAGTGTTCATTTGCCACTGAAATTATTACATATGGAACGCCCATTAGCGATGTGATAGGATAACCCGCTTTTAATGTATACCTTCGAAACGCAGTAATCGTGGTTCCTTTGATTCCTCCGCCTCTCTCTGGGATTAACTCTAAATAACATTCAATTGTTTTCGAATTTAAAACCTAGTCAATAATAATCTGTGTAAAAGAAAAACTATCATACTGCCTTCAAGTATTCATTGTGTGCATGTTACATGTAATTGTATAAATATGAAATCAACATTATTAATGACAGTACTTCTATCATCACTATATACAACATGTCACTGGATAATGTTATCTAAGTGGGGAATTGTCAGCTACACAGGATGTAATTAAATGTAATTAAATGTTTAAACGTTATAAATATATATTGAGCAAACATAAAAGTTTATTCTTTCCCTTCTTATATAGAATGCAAAGCAGGAAATAAACAATGTACATAGAATAATTAGGTAGACCACCACCAATAGTCCAAACAAAATATGTTTTTGAAAAGTTTAGTACACAAGTGAGTTATCCCCCTTTTTCTTAAACCATATTAAATCTACGAAATTTACCTATTTTTTTCCAAGACAATATTGTCTATATGTCGCATATCAAAAAGAAATCACACAACAACACAACACAGGTTGTGTCAATAGCAGCTTTTGCTAATCAAAAATCATCAAATGACCTCCCTTTAAAGTTTCCATAGCATCCACAAAAGAGTATTGTTTGGCAAAATTTGAAACTGTTTAATGCAATATTTAGTACTCAATAAAGTGTGCTTACAAACATCAAAAATTGTTTAATTAAATCGCAGTTTGAGCTGTCCTCAAAACTGGTATATGGGCATACCAGAAAAAAAGGAGTTAATTTCTTTTTTTGGTGAGTATATTTTGTGAAATCTACATTTAATACAATTTTGTATAACTTAACGGGTATCATACTACATACGTGTACGTATAATGCAGTCAAGGGACAATAACTCGTCTATGTATATGCTAGTCTATTCAGAGGTTACGACGTGCTATCGTCCCTTAATACGACGAAAGCGGATCATCCGCCAATGAAAATATTTCCTAGAGTTGTGAAATGTTTGTTGGCACGTAAACGTATTTTCCATCCGGACTTTCGAGCGACATTTGTTTGTTAATATTTACGCTCTTAAAACATAAAAAAGTACGGAGTTTGGCATATTGTTAGTTATAAAATCCGCTTTTTAATGCGAAAGTCTGTTGATACAGTCCTTCTAAATTGCAGAAAACTGTTTCTTTCTTTGTTTATTAGCGATTTTAAATATCTGTTTTAACGGATTCACAGGACCCATATTCCTCTAGATAAGAACAAAGTTTGCATGCGTTAAAACACCCGAGTATGAATGAGTATGCGGTTGACAGAGAATGAACAAAATGGTGATACGGACGAAATCGGAGTTCGGGATAAAACGAACAAGGCTGGATATGATAGGACTTTATTATTATTGTCATATTGCTTAGGCGTATGAGTCGTGGGGTGGGGGGAGGGGGGCAGTGCGACCCCAACCCCCCCCCCCCATAATTTGAGGGTAAAAATGGTTAGCTTTTCGAAAAGTGTTCCCATATTTGAAACATACCTTTTTTTTTTTTTTTGGCTTGTCAATTAGTTTTATATTTGCCCCTACCCCACCCCGCCCCACCCCCCACCCCAAACCCTAACCCCAACCATACACTCACACACTCCCTCCCTCCCCAATAATTGAAACGTTCCTACGCCATTGTATTGATAGCTAATAGGATGATTATATGTGTTCATCAACGATCGATAAAGCAAATACGAATATGGAATTAAAAAACCATATCCTCCTTTTCAAATCTCAGCACGGATTCCTAATTTATCCAAAGCATTCCCAAATTGCACAGGGACTCTTGGTATATTTCACCCCTTGGGCAATTCAGAAATTGTCCTACGCAATACCTGACGGGCTCAAGCATATTACTATTTATTTCTATGCGTTTAGCAGTTTTGAAAAGGTTGATATGCTTACATTGCGTAGAAAAGCTATATACTCACAGTAGTCAAAAGTCGTATGTACAGCAACGGTTGTTGCGCGTACTGAATAGATGGGAAAAGCGGAAATGTGTGTTCCATATTAATTTGAAGAATAAAAGGGTAACTTGGTAGTTCTTTTGCAGAAAACCAAAAATAAAGGATGACACTAATTTTTGCTAGCCAGCACATAAAAACAAATTACTTGTTTCCTCCTAGCACGCTAAATAACCACAGGAATCTATTTGATAATTAGAGTAGGGCACTGTTCCCGGATTCCAATGTATCCTTCCCCTTTCTCTGGGGCGGCTCTAAGTAACCTATACTCTGTTGATGAGCGGTTAAAGAACATTCAATTCAATTCTCACATTTTATTTCCCATGCTTGTTTTAGGCTAGGAGAAGCTATTGTTTCAAGATCAAAAATCATAGTCCTTTCCTTTTGGAAAATCTGAGCTGAAACCCGACTTAATTGAAATTAATATACATTTATGAGTTAACAACACATAAATTGTCTGATGAGTTGTCGAAACTTCTAGACCAACCATTTCTTGTACATAATAAAATGATTATAAAATAACAAATATCCTAAATATAATGAATATAAACATGACTTTCTAGATTGCCTTCAGTCCCTTTAAAAGCTTGAGAACTTTCAATGGCACTAACAACCGGCAAAAGGTTGATTTCCTTCAGGGCTGGGGTGCCTCCATGAATGCATATTGGTCAACCGTCATGAAGTACTCCACCAAAATTGTCAGTGCATGTGACTCGTCTTTCTTCCTCAACTTATACAAAACGGACTCCAGCCATGCAGATCTCACTCCAATCTTTTCTCCTTCTACTAGAAGTCGGTACCCTTCAGGCAGAGTACCGTCTGTGAGGTTCTAAAACAGCAATACAATTGATAACGGTTTACATTAATAAGTCAATACCTTAAAATATAAAACAACTGAGTGTGAGAATAAGACTATAATGCTGCATAACCATAACAAAATCATATAGACCATGAGTCTGACAATTTTTCGCTATCATCTCAGGTGGCAAATTCTTACTAGTACCGTGTTGTGCAGTACATTGTAGAGAAAGAAAAAATCCATGCTAGCAGTGACAACAGGGTATGCTAATACCTTCTGGCAGGGGATCCCAAAAGGGGTGTTTAAACGTCGTGAAAAGTCGACACAGAAGCAATACTCGGCGTCACAAAAAAGCTTCTACGATCATGTGTTGTACAATAATAGTCAATAATAACTTACATATTTACTTAAAATTAATTACTAACATACATATTTGTATAATTTTGTTTCCGGAAAACTAATTTAAACATCCTAAACTTCCGGATTTGGGAGGCCTGCATATACCGTTCATATTTCTTCAAAGGGAAGTAACAATGTTATACTTAATAGGTAATTTAATGAATGTGTTGTCTCCCTTCGATACTAAGTTATTTAGCAAGTGCTTTTTATGTGTCGTTTGCTATTTATAGAAGTCGAGTATAAAAAATCCCGTTTAGTTCCACCTCGATTATTTTTATAATCGAGCCATCTTGTATATATGCGCGCGCATCCCCACTTGAGGATGTTTAAAAGTTAACTGCACATTTGAGTCTGCGTCATTTTTACGCTCAATATTTACTTTTTGGCGTATTTTTGTTTGTTTTTGTATTTAGATTAAGGCTATTGCTTCAAGACGACTATTGCTTCTTGCCTAGAGGTCTAATATTTTGCATATGGCATATGTTTATCGCCTGCTACAAAATCAAATTAAAATGGTGACCCTGGGTCATATATGGCCCCAGGGGTCACATATTACATAGAATTATATAGGACAATCTTTTAAAAACACATTTTCTTGAACTACAAGAGCTAGAAGTCTAATATTTTGCATGTAATATAAGCTTTTAGTTTTCCACCAAATTTGTTAAAATGGCGACCCTGGGGTCATGTTTGGCCAGACCCAAGGGGTCACATATTTACATAGAGTTATATATTAACATCTTCTCTAAAACTACCAGAGATAGACGTCTAATATTTTGCATGTAGCATAAGCTTATAGTGCTTTACTAAGTCCGTACAAATGGTGACTCGTAATTGACGACTCAAGTTTGGTCCTGCCCTGTGGGTCAAACTATTAGAATGAATAAAGCCATTAAAGAAAAGCCTTTAAAAATCTCCGACTCTACGTAAGCTTAGTGTCTAATATTTTGCATGTAGTATAATAGTATGATTCTTTAACTAGTTTGTTCAAATGGTGATACTGGGGTAACATTTGACCCCAGTTTTACATAAGGTAAATTAGGAAATTGCTGTTGTAATTGTTTCTTTAACATGTGAGCACTTTGAGGTGAGGCCGAGGCGGGGCCCTTTGACCTTTTGGTTATGGCTTTCAGTTGTATATATTTTTTATAAAATCACTTCAGAGCTGCTAGGTTTAAGAACATAAATATTTATCAAGAATGGGACTTTTGCTGAGGTATTACATTACGAAGTCCTAAATTAATTAAAACAATTGAAACTGTTATGGTAAGTAAATGTCTATTTAAACGATGTTTACAAGTCGCAGATTTTATAAATCAAAATCAAAATCAAATTAAATAGTCAATGAATGGGACAATATACAAACATAAAGAGTGGTGAATTTATGATAAGCGACTTGGAATGATCAGTAGGCATACGGCCTATTTGTTAACTTAAATTGGTGTTATGTGTACACAATCTCGCTATTAAACCTTCTTGACAGGACAGTGTAAATAAAAATATATCACATCAAAAGGAAATCTTAAACAATAAAGTCAACCCCCAGAAAAAATAATAAACGATACACTTAAATGTATTTGTAAATTTATATAAAAACACTTAATTAGAAACACCTGTATTCATAATGTTGTTAAATAACCAAAGCAGTTGAAGCCAAAGAGAAAATAAATCTTAGATATCAAACAACTTAAGGACGGATGTTCATGCACCTACTTCCCTTTTCAGGGTTTAGATGGCCTATATTGAATATTTTGAGTTGTTTATTTTACAAATGTACATCCATAATTCGGACAAAGTATCAATAAAAAAAAACATAATATCGTAGTACCGGTATGTCAGACATAGTTTTCTGAGTATTCAATTGTATACTATCCCGATAGTACCGATCCTTCAATACTATTTAAACGAGATATGATTTTAGTACTATTAATTGTATTTTATTATTCCAAACACTTTGCCATTAATTGATATTACCAATCAAAACATAGCAATGCGATGGACATATATAACGCTTACAGACATGTTGCAACTCGTGACAGTCCATCCCAACATATTACCGTGCCATTGAGATTCCTCTCTTGGTACAATGGCGGAGGGAGTATACTCCTTAGAACACCACACACATAAGCAAATTTGCTAGAAAATAATGACTGTTGTGAACCCCAGCATTTGGATGTAACCGTATCATTGAATTAATAAAGTTTAAACATTTTAGATGTAAGTCACCCTCCTTGAGCGCATCCAGCCTGTAGACAAGTGGATAGCCGGGTGAACTTGAAATCCGGAAAACGCGGGTTCGAGCCCTGCCGCCGCCACTGAGTTTCGTCGGTTGGTTATTTGGCAAGACATTCTTCCTCGTGAAGACAAGGTACCATTATATTCTAATTGGACGGCCTTCTGTATCGGAGTCTATCCTTTAAGTTAAAAAACTATAGTAATATATATGTTATTATGATTAGGCAGGTTCCTGGATTAAGAAGTAAAGCTCCCTTCTCTCTGAATAACATAAATAACATTATGTGTTGATAATCCGTTTAACAACATCCAATTCATTTAAGTTTGTTTCTTTTAAAGTGCATCTTCAATAACTTCACACACAAAATTAAAGGTAAATGTATACCTTTTGTCAACAACAGACATTTAGTCATTACTAAAATTGAGACCAATGAGGAACAGTTTAAGGCAGTACATAGACCTCTGTTTGATAGCCTTTGTCATTGTTGCAACTACCCCCGTCATTGGCAATAAATGTTCGATCTGTTTTAGGTAACTGTCGTTCATTTTGCACTATTTTAGTATGCACAAAAATAGGTTATGACTATAATAAAATGCAAAGAACATGTTAAGAAGGTGCTATTGTGACAACTGTACAAATTCTAACACACAGTTGCCATGGTGCGTAGTTAGTACAGTAGTCTATGTATTACCCTTAAGCATCTTCTGCGATATTTTGTCGTGCAAATGCAAATAATAATTTTCAATTTCATATGCATACTTCTTTATTGTGATTCATTTGGGTGGTGTAATTTAAACTGGATTTAAACATTTTTAAAATAGACACAAATTGCAATTAAAATAGACATCGAATTGGATTTTGTGTTTGTATGTGTCAACTATTGCTTCGTGTCTTTATGTATAATACATATTCAAAATGTCTTAATTATAATAAGTATTGAATAACGTATTGTTATATTGGCCTGAAATTTGATGTTTACTTAGCTTATATGAAAAGCAAGTTTAGGATTGCATTTGGGGTCAAGGTCAAGGTCACTGTTATGAATCAAAAGGCTTAAAGTGCTGAATGCGGCGGGGTTTGTGTAACGGACAAAATCTGAATAAGACGAACATGCCAAGAATACATGGACCAAAGTGCATGAAAAATGAATAGAAATGGGGAAAAATAGCGCCCGGCGCGAGTTGTTCTTGCCATGTTTGCATCTTGTCAGTTGGTATAACGCTCAGATCCGGATGCCCCTGTACCTTTCTTGCACAACATGACGCTGAACTCTACAATCTATGAAAGTTTTGATCGAATCCGATCTTAAATACAGGTGATATAACGATAGCAAGATTTCTATATATGCTATATTCCAACACAATAACAATCCAGTGGTGTCTAAAATTTTTTGTTCATTTCGTCTTTTCATTAATAATAATTCACTGATATCGTGAATCACTAAAAAACTTTTGAAATAGTTGTTGCTATTTACAATCATACATAATAAAGCAATAATCATGTTGTTTTCACGGTCTACCAGTAATTTGCCATAAAAATAGTTCCAAAAAATGCGTATAATATAATTTGTTATATTTTGCTTTAGTTAGGAATGAGATATTGGAATGAAACTTTATGGGTAGGTAGTTTATATGGAACGGAAGCTTAGGATTGCATATGTAAAACTACCCTCTTCAAAAAAAATCACTCGCATGGAACTGTCCACATATATGTTTACGTTATATCTTTTCTTGTTATAAACTGTGTTGTGGAGCTTCAATTAGCAATGTGTTTCTGGTTTTTAACCATTGCTGCACAAAACTTACATTTTTATTTTGGGAGAACTCGTTACCTAGTCTTTGGATGACATTATCGATATTATTGATCGGGGGTAAATGCGGTCCGAAAAATGTTTCATTTGTATTTGGTTTGTTTTGACTTGTAGGCTATTTTCAGTTAAAAACTGACAATATCCTCGAACAACATATTTGATTGGACAAGACATACGATATACCCAATGAAAAGTGTTGTTTCCTTGCGTGAAAAGTGTGCGCATAAAATAAAGTTTATCATGAGAAACAACGTGTTTATTTTCAGACTCCGTTTTTGACTGCGTCAATGTACGTACCGGCGACGACTTTTGTGCCTCAAATCAGAAAAGCCTGCGTATTTGATACATGACGCAGGGGTATATAACACATTGATGTGTATAATATATTTAAATGTATTAAAATTGTAGTTTCTAACAATATAGTGTGTCAAAGTGATGTTCTGTTTTGCTGTTTTTTCTGATACGTCTGCCATAATAACCGTGGCTCCTGTAAAATAATATATATATATATATATATATTATATAGATGTATGCATCTCCAAATTCATTGGAAATTAATAACAATTTCTAGTGTGTAAAATAGTACAATATTGTGAAGGAGATTCCTTATTTTGAATGTGTCAAAATATATAGGGTCAGTCTAGTTTACATATGACACTCGCTGTGGTACCGGTATATAGGCAGTTTTTACGGTATATTCCGTAACCTGCCAAAAAAGAGTATGATAATGGACCTTTGGAAACCGCCGAGCACGACACATACGAAATATTGCAGTCTCGGTTTGATTGAGACTGTTCATGAGCGGTAGTGAAATATGCTAGCTACCGCTCATGCCCTCTAGCCCCGAGTTGAGCAGAACTCAATATTAATAAAATCAATAGTACAACATTTTAACCATCCAGAAGATGGCATGCATATGGCGGTAGACATGGGGTTTATGGCTTTGCCAAGTTTATAGAGCACCTTTAGCAGTGAGATATACTCTTCAGGATATACTTCGTGTATTACTAAGAGTATATGTCATATATGTAGCATTCACGACCGTGTGTTACACTGTAAGGTAGGTTGTGTATGCACTGACATGCATATAATTATCCCGTTCTGAGGGGATACGATGTCTATAGCACGGATCTCCAAATCTTCAGCTAGTTTACGTTAGTTAAGACAATCTGTGTAATAGATTTTTTGTCTCTATTGGTGTCTCCATATATACACAAGAAATAGGGTAATATCTATATATATACAAGAAAAACTTGATGCAAAGCATCAATTCGGCGCCAAAATTTTGAAGAATTAAAACATACGTTATTAAATAACAGTACACGTGTTTATCAGTTATTTTAACTATCTTATCATCAGTACTAAACCTTGGTATATTTAGTGGTCATGGACATAATATTAACAAACGTTGCTATGTTGACTTGGTTAAATGTATTTTGAATTAACTAGGTCATTCCAAGGATTTGTCAATCTTATTGACAAATCCTTGGTCATTCAGACAATTTTCCAAACGGTTTCGTTGCAGGACATTCCTTAAAATGTGTTAAATGAATTGACTGCATTAGGTTTAAATAAATAGTTTATGGAAAGATAAGGTGATAAATGCCGAGTGATTACAAAGTCGTTGTTGAAACATTTGGAGAGAAAGCTAAGTAAGCCAAGAATTAATGGACAATGCACTTCACATATCTGTTTGATTTTTTAACGTCGTTTTTATGCCATGAAGGGCCAACAGACGATCAGTTTTAGACTAATTGTTTTTGTTTTGTTATTAAACCTAGTACTGTATCACATGAACCATCTATACAGGTAACTGATAATCTACTCATTTGAATTAGTGGCTGGAGACGAGGGACAATAAGACACAATGTTGCATGTCAATCATTATAAAGGGTGTACGCTATAGAAATAGTGTCATGTTTAAAGACAACATGGTACTGTCTGAGGATCCAACTGACCTCTGGATTCAAAGCCCAGTGCGCTACTAACAGTGGTAATGCCGACTTTTTCAGTTGTAATTTGAAATGAATCTGCTATTTAATAGCACTTGTGAATATGATCATGATATTTTTATTTATACCCGTAAAAAAAACTAAAAAAAAACACACAAAAATATACAGTTTTATAAAAAAAATTGGCACAGGAAGAAAACAATTTAATAAAATGGGTATTCAAGCACATGGACAGGTAAAAATTTAACTGAGATTATTGAAATTTACAGTTAGGATGATGTTCGACATTTCCATGAAAATGGGAGTAATGCAGAAATGACCGCGCTCGACATCTCCATAAACATGAGAGAAATGCAGAAATGACTGCGGTCGACATCTCTATGAAAAGGAGATAATGCAGGAATAACAGCACTCGAAATCTCTGTAAAAGTGAGAGTAATGCGCAATGACAGCGCTTGACATCTCCATAAAAATGGGAGTGATGCAGAAATGACAGCACTCGACATCTCCATGATAATGGGAGTAATGCAGAAATGACAGCACTCGACATCTCCGTGAAAATGAGAGTAATGCAGAATTGACAGCTCTCGACATCTCCATGAAAATGACACCGCTCGACATCTCCATGATAATGGTAGTAATGCAGAAATGACCGCTCGACATCTCCATGATAATGGGAATAATGCAGAAATGACAGCGCTCGACATCTCCATAAAAATGAGAGTAATGTAGAAATGACAGAGCTCAACATCTCTATGAAATGACTGTATTGCAGGAATAACAACGGTCGACATCTCTGTAAAAGTGAGAGTAATGCGCAATGACAGCGCTCGACATCTCCATAAAAATGGGAGTCATGCAGAAATGACAGTGCTCGACGTCTCCATGAAAATGAGAGTAATGCAGAAATGGCAGCGCTCGACATCTCCATGAAAATGAGAGTAATGCAGAAATGACAGCGGTCGACATCTCCATAAAATGGGAGTAATGCAGAAATGACAGCGGCCGACATCTCCACGACAATCGGTGTAATGCATAAATGACAGCGGTCGACATCTCCATAAAATGGGAGTAATACAGAAATGACAGCGGTCGACATCTCAATGAAAATGAGTGTAATGCAGAATTGACAGCGGTCGACATCTCCATGAAAATAGGAGTAATGCAGAAATGACAGCAGTCGACATCGCCATGATAATGGGAGTAATGCAGAAATGACAGCGGTCGACATCTCCATAAAATGAGAGTAATGCATGAATGACAGAGGTCGACATCTCCATAAAATGGGAGTAATGCAGAAATGACAGCGGTCAACATCTCCATGAAAATGGGAGTAATGCAGAAATGACAGCGGCCGACATCTCCATGAAAATGGGAGTAAAGTAGAAATGACAGCGGTTGACATCGCCATGAGCACATGTAAAACACTGGGCGTGAGACATACACCCGTGAGGAATTTCCTAACTAGGCATGGGACCCTTACGAGACATTTTGAAATGTCAACTTTGGTCGGACACCCGCAACCCCCCATAACAAACCGTAAGGATATACTTTAAATCGAGAGAATTTATTTAGTGTAGATTTATATAAATCTTTTCCATTTATTTAAATTTGGTGCAGTCCATGTTAAATAGTGAAAAAAAATCATGTTTTTGATCAAAATATGTTTTTTTAAAACAGCGCACTATTGTTCCATTTCATAATTTCAGTCCTTATTTATTTTGAAGAACTTTGCCGCGATGTGTTGGCGAACATTGCCGCAACTTTGCAGCGAACATCACCACAAGCATCGGCAGAACAGTGCAGAGAAACATTTTATGCAAATGAAGTTTGATGCAAAGTTGCAGCGAACATCGCCAGAAGATTACAGCTAAAAGCATTATGCAAATGAAGTTTGCGGCAAAGTTGCGTTGAACATCACCAGAACCTCATTTGCATATTTGTTCGCTGCAACTTTGCCGCAGACCTCATTTGCATGATAAAAGTGTACCGCAACATCGCCGCAAACTTGTTCGCCGCAGCTTTGCAGCAATGTTTGCCGCAGAGTTGCAGCAAATAGTCGCCAGAAGCCTATATTTTTGGTAAGGGTAAGGTTATACATAAGTTAATTTTATAACTTAGTAAATGACATGATCCACCCAATTTGAACAAACTTGAAAGGTCAATGCTAAGATGCTTAACATAATGTTTCATGAAAATTTCAGTGTTGGTTACTGAGAAGAAGACAGATGGATGACAGCCTATGGTAAAGCTGATCTTGCACAAGCCAGTTCAGCTTAGAAAACAATATAAAATGCAGTGTCCAATCTAGGATCTAAAAAGCAGGGGGGATTTTCCCCCCGTCCTCTAAAAATGTGGGGGGATTTTCAAAAGTAAAGGGGGATGGGTTCAAACAAATCTATTACACCCTTTTCATAACACCATTTCGACTGCAAGTCGCATAATTTTGAATATTTTTGATTCCGAGTCTGCGCTCATAAATCTACTTTCGTTTTCAATACATTAGTCTGCATTTGACAGTCAAAATGAAGCATTACAAAATTAGCGATTTCCCGTAAACGAAATTTAAATGCCAAAACTTTCCGATATATCATCGTATTTTCTCATTTCTTAGCAACATTTAATGTAATTTGGCAATAATAATTAATCAAAACGATTTAAAAACGAGAACAATGTGAAAACATTTGAAACGCAGATATTACGATCGATAAATTTCGTTAATTTTTCTAAATTTCGTATTACGCATTTGACTCGTTTTCAGTCAAAATACAGGGAGACATCGTTTTAATGAAATGATTTTGTATAATTTTTGAATTATTGGTGCATCATTTCTTACAGAAATTCAAGAAATCGCTAAGCAGTTTTATCTCTTGTGTTTTATATCTTATTCTGGTGCGTTTTATAGCATGCTTTAAATGCCATTTAAACATTTTTAATTACAATCCAAACATACTCAACTATCAGTCCTTTTGATTCCCCATGCCTAAGGTCATTCCCCATGCCTAAGGTCAAAGTACTACCACAGTATGTCCGGCGCCCTCAAGGGGCGCCGAACAATAAGGCACTTTTAGGTTGAAACCCCTCCAAGTACGATAGGCATGGGTTCATACCATCCGTGATATTTTACTACATATATGTATATAGTCGAACTAAAAGCGATCCCTTAAGTGTATATCTAAAAGACATTAAGGTCACTCTCCGAAATACTACCGGTTAGGATCTGGTTAAAACCACAGGTAAGACCAGAGCCGTCTATGTAGTCGTATTGTGCGTTTAATACGACTAAAATACATTCACTGCATTCTGTCTTTATCGAGGAACACATTTTGATGCACTCTACATTTTAATACCGTCTGGTGGAGTCCAGAAGTAAGGTAAGGCCAGATCGGGTTGTTTCCGTCTAGATTGACTTATTGAGCCTTTCATTCAGCTAAAGTCACACTCTTCTAATGTGTGTGATTGTATATATAATTGAATGTACTTTAAGTATTCAGGGGTAAGACCAAATCGGATTGATTCCGTCCATATTGTCTTACAGTTAGTGTTTGTGAGCGTATGTATTGGATAATACACTTATTATAGAATACCCTCGAAGGCACTCCCCGGCTTAATGCCGTTAAGAGTCTGGTTTAGTCCAGAAATAAGATCAAATCGGGTTGATCCGTCTAGTTTGTCTTACTCAGCCTTCAATTTAACCAAAGAAAACAGAAAATGATCGAGTTATACAATGTTTTCAGAGCTGAAAATATACGTGTAACTCAGTCGATGTATAGACACCCGTAAAATACAAGAGATTTAAAAGTTGTGGATTCCATTAAGTCATGTGGCGTGAGGGACCACCGCCCGTTTCAACCTCAGATATTGTATCAGATCCACCCCACCCACTTCCAATCTCAAATCATATAGCCGTCCCTGCAATACACTGTTAAATGTTCTACAATTTAAAGCATGGATCGTACGACGACACATATCTTTGAGAATTCAACAAGGGCCAAGCATACTTAGTTCTACTTGTAAGAATCGCTTGTCCTTCATTCATTTATTCGTATTCTAAAATTCACATTATTCTGTAAGTCTTTGAAAACACAGATTGGCATACACGGATAATTGTTAATAGCATCGAGAAAAATAAAGATTCAAATTTTGAGATTTGTGTTAAAATAGCATTTTCTCTTGTCATAAACAAATAATAAAACAGTATAATTTGTAAATGTTGTAGATCAAAATGTTTAACATGGTTCCTAAAAAAAACACACTTTGAAATGCCGTCTATTAAATGTTGATACCTATTCCAGTTCTCATCGAATTTTGATAAATGTTGAATGTTTTTACCTACAATATTTTAAAATAATAAAACTATGGCTACGAAATTTATATACAAATATAGGCAGATATATTTAACAAGCTGTCGGTAGAATATTATACTTTGAAATGCATCCGTTGCTTTTTAGACCAACTATTCCAGTTTTCGGAGATGTTTGTTCAATTTTGAAGTTTTTTACCCCAACATGTCTGGCATATTATTGGTTATATACACATGAAACTAAAGCATGTTATAACAGGAAGCATTTTCCACAATTTCCGTTATCAGACCAATCCCCAAAAACGCACAAAATGATCCAAGGATTCCTTCTAATTACAGAGGTGTTAGTTTAATACCTACGTCTTGTAAATTATACACAAACGTTTTAAATATTCGGTTAGTAAAATATCTAGAAACAAATGATTTATTAGTCGACGAACAAAACGGTTTCAGACAGAACAGATCTTGCGAAGATCATATGTTTTCTTTGACATCCATTATTAGAAACAGAAAATCCGAAAATTTGCATACTTTTACATGTTTTGTAGATATGGCGAAGGCGTTTGACCGGATAAATAGGGATATTTTGTATATAAAATTAGCCAATATAGGCGTTTCTGGTAACTTATTAGAAGCCATAAAGGGTCTATATATTGAATGTAAAGCAGCAGTTAATGTAAATGGAAGTTGCACTGATTTTTTTGATATACATTCAGGTGTAAAACAAGGGGACGTAATTTCTCCGACACTTTTCTCTATCTTTATCAATGATCTTGCGTTAGAAATTAAACATTTGGATCTTGGTGTTGAAATAGGAAATGATATCAAAATAGGAATTCTTCTTTTTGCAGACGACATTGTGTTAATAGCTCCGTCTGAACTTAATTTACAGTTAATGATAAATTTTCTTAACACCTGGTGCTGTAAAAATCAAATGTTAGTTAATATAAGTAAAATGAAAGTAGTACAGTTTCGCAAAAAAAGCCAACCAAGGACAGCTTTTGAATTTCACATAGGTAATACTAAGCTTGAAATATGTGAAAACTACAAATACCTTGGTATCATATTAAATGAATTTTTAGATTTTACTGAAACAGCAAATGTTTTGAGCGAATCTGCTGGCAGAGCATTTTCGTCATTAGTTTCAAATTTATATAATAAGGTTGATATAATGTATTCATCATACTCCAAGATATATGATTGTAAAATTGTTCCAATTATGGATTATGCCTCAAGCGTTTGGGGGTATAAATGTTACTCTAAGCCAGACACATTACACAATAGAGTTATACGATTTTTCCTCGGTGTACATAAATGTACTTCTAATCCCGCTATTCATGGTGATATGGGCTGGATACCGCCTAAAATTAGAAGACAATTAAACAGCTTACGTTTATGGAAACGACTGATATCTATGAATAATAACAGACTTACAAAAAAGATTTTTCTTTGGGATTATTCAAAATGTAAAAACAATTGGTCGCATGATATTAAAACAATTTTCAAAGAAATTAACTGTGTTTCGGCCTTTGATAATTTGTCACTACAAGATTTTAACAATACGTCTTTTATACACGAAGTTAAAGCAAAACTGATGACAATGTATAAGGAAAAATGGCTCAAAGATGTTAATTCTAAAACCAAATTGAGCAATTATAAACTTTTTAAAGATACATATGAACGCGAAAATTATGTTCAGTTAAATTTAAGGAAACACATACGCTCTGTGATTGCTCAATTTAGAGCAGGTTCATTGCCAATAGAAATTGAATTAGGTCGATACCACAGAATTCCAAGACAAGATAGAATATGTAAACAATGTCAGGCTCAGTGTGTAGAAACAGAAAATCACTTTCTATTGTACTGCGAGAGGCACAGTGCCTCTCGAATTGAACTATTGCATACATTAAATGAACTGTGTCCAGACACAGCTACCGAGGCAGACAAAATTAAAGTGCTTTTAACAAATGAAAGGATTCTATTAAAAACGGGACAGTTTATTATAAATGCCTTAAAACATCGTACAAATTAATGTGTACTATATTTTTCATGTTTACTTTTGTTATACCTATTAAATGAGTTGTAAAATCAATAATGCAACTGATATTTCTATAGTGACTAATAAGTCTCATTAGGCTGGGTATTCATTTGTTTACTTAATATTGCCTATATTATACTGTATTGTTTTGTATATGTAATATTTTGTAACGATGTTATTTGTCACTTTAATAAAATAATAAAATAAAATAAAATAAATACACGGATAATTCAGATTTATCCAATATCTATCGATTCCAATGTATATGTATCAATGCAAGATATATATAAATGCTGCATCACCATCTCTCAATACCAACGCCGTTGTTATTATTACTACTCTGGGTGTGTACTGGAAAACATCTCTAACTATAGTAACAAAACATAGATGTGACAGCTATGGACCAATCAAAAATGGTGGCATGTATCTTTGGATTGCTAAATCACATAGCTGTGCGATTATTCGGTCAAAACGGCAAATAGGAAGAATATGCGCTATTTGCGGATTTTGAAGCGAAATGGGAAGTACATTCTCTGACCAGGGAACGTATTACGTTGTTTAATTGGTGTTGCCTCATTTACATCAACATCATAACATAAATTTGCCACATCAGTTTAAATTGGGTCATCAGGAAAGATGTATACAGATTTTGCTTTAATATTCCTTAAAGGAATAGCTTCAGACAAACGTGTAGATGCACACATTATTGTTAGTAAAACTGATTTCTTGATATGTTTTTAATAGGACCTATACAATCGACTAGGACCCAAATATATGACTTATCCAATGCAGGTAGTGAACTACCACTCATGAACAGTCCCAATCAAACCGAGACCGCGTTTATTTATTTTTATATGTACCGTGCTCTAAAATCCCCTTCCATATTCTTTTTCTGCAAAGGATCTGCGGTACTTTTCTGATTTGGTTTCCTTTCTTATACCACTTAATTACTTAATTATAAAAAAGAGAATGCAAAGGTATACAAGGTGATGAATAGCTTAATCTTGAAAATGCGGTGTTTTGCTTAATATGTTTTCATTTGAAGAAATTCTTTCTCTTCAAAAGGCTAAAATCAGGTATAAAATAGAAAACTAAATTCCCCCGCAATATCTAAATTATTTGTTTAATATGAGAGTAATTAATGAACTGCGATCAATTACAAATATAAATTAAAGGTATGGTTTAGGTTCTTAGATGAAATATTCATGATCTGGGACGACTCGCTTGAAAAAATGTGTTGATGCTATTAACAATGTTCATTTACATATAACATATCGCAACAGAATGTATCATTTCCAGATGTAAACGTACTAAAGGGCGAATCTCTAAATTTGATTACAGATGTGTATGTAAAAGATACTAATATACACATATATTTAGAATACTCTTCAGCATGTTCAGGCCATCCTACAGCATGCAATGATGGCATCCAATACAGCCAAGCAAACGATATAGACGTATTATATCAGATGATAGGACATTTAAAGACTCGCTAATTCATTACGTTCTTTTCTTTCATAGAAAGAACTTATCCATTAGATGTGTTATCTAGTGCATTTCAACAACGTCTAAAGTGTCAAAGGATGAAGCTTTAGTGTCTACTCCCAAAAATGACGAATCTCAGAATATTATTCCTTTTACTGTATGTTACAATCACTCATTACCTAATATAGATTGTATCATTAAGAAATATTGGGATTGGTTAAAGTTATCCTCTATCTCTGGAGTAAAACACGTTTACAACACAAAACCAGTTCTTGCTTATGCACATCCCTTTAGTGTACTCTACGTTTTCTCATGTAAGTAGTAAAGGAGGTGAAGCTACTACGCTTGCAGCGTGTTTCAGACGAAATGGCTATTTAACTGGCTGGAAATATGCTGACAGTACTGAGTATTTGTCTCTATTGTATTTTTTTTGTCATTATCAATCTCCCAAAGCACGTTATTGTTGGTATTATTGCGACGAGAAAATAATGTAAATTTATATCTCATTATTTGGGGTGTTTATGCTAAAGCACTTCATTGCAAATGCCATTTTGTTGGCATTTAAAACCGCTATATTCCCCAAAAATGTGGAATTACTTCTTAAATAGCTACAATGCTGTTCAAAAATTAAATTCCTAATTAATCTGTATCTTCCTTTAATCCTTCCGATATAGATCTCTGACAAACGCAACACAAAAATAATTTTAAAAAAGAAATTGATCAATCGGACATTTTTTTTAAATAAAAGAGGATTTAAGTGGAACAATGTTTTTAATGTGTCTCTAATTCAGGCTAAATGATATTTTGCATGTATAATGAATAATGAGAGATGTTTTTATTACATTAACTGTGTAATTGAGCACAAGTAATAAATACTATGCATGATTTATTCAATTAAGTTCATCTTTTCTTTTTTCATTTTTTTTAGATATGTTTCATTATGTTTAACAAAGGATACACTTTGTCTGTTTGGTCATTGACATTGGACTGATGTTGCTTTTCAGAAGGCCCCAAATGTGAATCTTGCATTTGAGCAGCTCTAGGTGAATTGATACTGACAACTGCAGAATGTCCACCCGTATTAAATGTCATTGGATCAAATGGAGGTGGAAGCCTTTCTAAAAATTGTTTGGGAAGTATTTTGTTTTATTTCCCAACTTTAAACACACATATCATGAAGAGTTTTATAGTTACAAGTTTCATTCTTGCCAAATACCATCACACATTTAATATTCTTTTTAATGATAGTATTTTGCTTTCTCTTACATTTAGAGCAAAAAAGAAGTTTGACGGAAACTTTGACTATGACAAAACCTTGATTTTTAAGAGAAAAGCGAAAAGTGATGACATTTTAAACTTTAAACATCTTTTTATATAATTGATTTTTTTGAAAATAAACATACATTATTATAATCCTATTTTGCTATTCACTATGAATCTTTTCAATTTTTCCCTACAGAAAGTACTTAGCATGTCTAGTTAATGTACATAAATGTAAATGCAAAATCATTTCCTTGCCTCAAAACTCTATATAAATATTGACCCTTTACATAATGCTGCCATTTACTGGGTTTGTCAAGGGACGTTGAGGTCCATTGGATATCATACTCGGCTTTGAATCCAGTGAGCAACACGGATTCAAGTCTTACTGTCTCCACTGGGTTACATCGATGTGGCCTACGGCAAGACAACCTAGCCTCATCCGTCTAATGGGAACGTTAACCGGGTGGTTCGGTGTATCGGAGTCTGTCCTCCAAACACGTTAAAGAACCATATGAATCTAATCGATAGTAAGCGTAGGGCAGGGTTCCTGGCTACCTATGTATCTTTCCCCCCTCCCTCTATTGGGCGGCTCTTGTTGATGAGGCGTTAAACAATAATTAAATTTAAAAATGTCCGGTTCCCCTAAACATGCCCCTCCCCATCGCAACGCCTGATTCATATTGAATACTCTGCTCGACTTATATTAACTTTTTATTCTATGTCTTTATTTTCTTTCAGACTGCAAGTCATGTGGAAGAAAACTCCATGTACACCACTGACGAGAGTCAATGCTGAATTTTATGTTCTCTCAATTCTTTGTTTAATAAAGTCTACATCTGAACTAAAATATTGTCTTTTTAATTATGTCTTCCACCACAAAGTAGTAGGTGAGACAGAATATATTTGGCCTTTCCGTCCGTCCGTTCGTCTGTCACAAATCTTGTCTGCTCTACTTGTTGGATTTTGACGAAGCTTTGTGCGAAGCATCATATGTGCATATTGAATTTTAAAGGTCAATGGCGCCGTGACCCAATAATGAAAAACCTTGTCCGCACTGTCCGCACTGTCCGCACTGTTCACTTCCCCATAAGCAAATCTCATCAAACTTCATGGGTTGAGAGAATGATGCCTTTTGGTTTTGAGGTCAATATGTCAAAGGCCATGGCCACCGTAACATGATAATATCAAATGTTGTAAACTGTAAGTCCATTTTCTCTAAAGCAAGCTCATGAAACTTAAAGATGGATTGCCTTTGGCAAAAGGGTGATTTTTTAATTTGTATTGGGTCAAAGGTCAATGTCACTGACCAGATAATGAAATGCATTGTCCCCACTGTAACTTCTCTTTTCCTGAAGTATATCTCTTGAAACTTCTGGTGTTGACTGCCTGTCATAAAACAATTACATATTTTGATGTTTTTAAGGTTAGTAGGTCAAAGGTCAATGTCACCTTGAAACGATCATAAAATACCTTGGCCACAATGTAACTCCTTATTAACTGAAGCAAATACATGTATCATGAGACTACATTTGACTGCATTTGGTGAGAGAATTACCCCTATTTGGATTGAGATCAATGCTCAAGGTCACTGACCCGATCATGAAAAAGCAAATATATTCAAATGTCATGGGTTGACTGCATTTGGTACGAGTATGACTTTATTAATGTTGAGGTCAGTAAATCTAAGGTCAATGTCAACGAGACCTGATCATGAAAAATCATGTCCGCTCTGAAACTCTACTTTCTCTCAAACTGATTTCATAAGACGTCATACTTTGACTGCCTTTGGTGAGATGATAATCCCTATTTATTTTGAAGTCAGTAGTTGAAATGTCAAAGTTACCATGACCGGAAAATGAAAAGTCTTGTCCACACAGTTTGTCCTATTCACCTAAAGCAAATTTCATGAAACTACATTGGTGGACTGCCAGTGGAAAGAGGATGATCACTTTGATTTTTTTATATTTCTTGCACAATGTTGAATCCGGTAAACCATGTGGTTTTGTTCACTGATACTGTCGCCTGTGAACCAACATTGTGCAAGAAATATATTCCGATCATCCATTTTTTTTTAAATCATGAATTAAAAAGTGTTTTAAAACAAACAAAACATGCTATTTGATGAAAACAGACTTCAATTTCTTTTGTTTTCTTACTTAATTTTTGATTCGGTGGTTCCACTACTCCGGCCGATAAAAGGCTCTGGGTATTGTTTAACCACTCATAGGATATGTTGTCTGCTTTTTATAAGCAGGCTTCATGACCGCTGCTCCCAACTAAATTCCATTATGTTTATTTCGCTCTTCGGGGCATTTCATTTTATTAGATACTGGGACCATACGCCGTACGACATGGGGAATAAATTTAAGAAGGGTGACTCCATGTCCACCGCCATATGCATGCCATCTTCGGGATGGTTAAAATTTTGTGCTGTTGATTTTATTAATATTGAGTTCTGCTCAACCCGGGCTAGAGGGCGTGAGCGGTAGCTAGCATTTTTCACTACCACTCATGAACAGTCTCAATCAAACCGAGACTGCAATATTTCATATGTGTCGTGCTCGGCCGTTTCCAAAGGTCCATTATCATACTCTTTTTTATTCAAATTTTCCCTAAAGCATAGTAGTTTTCAACTGCTGAAAATAAACATGTAATTTTTTCGTGAAAAAAATTCTCTCATTATATAGTATTTATCGTTGTTATATATTTTCAGGAAAATGTTTAATATGTTTGTTTTCAACAAATACCTTTTTTTCTTTATTTTTTGTATAGTAATGTTTAGGTTTGGAAAGACTATATATATGCCCTATATAATATTTACAAAAAGATAACAGACCCATACTTTTTGTATTCACATGTACAGTGTTTCACATAATACACTGTATAATACACTGTATAATGTATGTTACTGACAATAACATGTCTTTACTCATCGGTCGTGTATTTACTTGGTTAAAGGGACACAACCAATCGTGCTTTCTTTAAAACTCGAGTCATCCCCTCGGTTTTAAATGAATAGTTAAAATAATAGAATTCTGCCTGTTAAACTTATATTAGTTTATCGCTCTTTGTTCTGATTCCGAAAATGAACTCTGCAAAGTATATTGTCGCCATCATGATTTCATTTCCCGATATACCGTTACAAATGTGTTTGTTAAAGTAAATTGGGAACTCGGACGTCAACCCAAAGCATGTATAGATCAGAAGTTTAGTCTGGAATACATGGACACATACATTTTAAATATATGTGTTTACAAAACGAAATTGTTTTTTTTCGGTGTACCCGGTCGTGTTTCTTAATGTATGCGAATGTTGCCATCTTTGAGTCGGACGGTCCTGTTAGTTAATTTCCAGGGGAAAAAGTACTTTATTTAAAAATGACGAAATAAATCGAATTTGAATAAAAAAAAGCGCATTCTCAACTATATACAACTAAATGTGTACGGAGTGGAGGGGGTGGGGGAGAAGGGGTGGGGGGGTGGGGCGGGGTTGGAGGGATAATGGTGTCCTTCAGTAAAACTGTGAACATTCTACTCAAATATTGTTTTAAATAATGAACAATGTTTTCACGATTGTGTATCCCGTGTGAATATTAATTTGGAACGCCATATTCTCATATTTTAGCGATTACAGTGTGCTTTGCTAATTTTCAGGGAAAAAAGTACTTGTTTTGATTGACTTTAAATTTTGTTTTTTAATAGTAGACATGTCATTGAACCTATTCATTAAACAATTCATTCTCGCTTTTAAAACTTCATTTTTTCGCTATTTTCTTTTCAGAAAATTAAGACTGGAACGTATATTTTTGCCGTCCTAATTTCGTTTCCCGACGAACCGTTGCAATGTTGTTTGTTAAAGCCTTATGTGAGCACTCTGGCATAAACCCAAAGTATGTATAGATCAGAAATTTAGTCTGATATACATGGACATATACTTTTTAAATATATTTAATGAAATAATGCAATTATTTCATTTCATGTGTACCCAGACGGGTCGTGTCTGTAAATGTATATGCATTTTGCCGTCTTTGAGTCGGTGGGAAATGTTAGTTAATTTTCGGGGGAAAAAAGTTTTTGTCTCCGATTTCATTTATATTTTACATGGACAGAGGAAATATTTATCTACGCGTACATCTATTTGTTTTTATTCGCTTTTAAAATGACGAAATTAATCGAATTTGATTAAAAAGCGCATTGTTGGCAATTTTAACCTTAACAAAACCTAAATTCATCCCTTTGAAAAATACCTTTAACTATTAATTGGAAATACATGAAGTGTTCGATCAATGTAGTTTGTGAATATTATTACTTTAACAACGATCCGTGATTGTGTGTGGTCATAATCACAGTTTATAGACGAGAGGTGTATAAATCTGACCAGTGTCAATTTCGCCGACAATGTCATTTTGTTATCGATTTTATCACGTGACCGTGTTTAATAGATATTCCTACGCCATAGGGCTGGCGTTCCTACTGTATGGTCTAATTTCGAAATATGAAGACCCTTTGCAATTAGCGATACCATTTCTTTTCCTATTATTTGTTTTTTATGTATTCCCTAGAGGACATTATGTATCTTTGATCCATTAAGGCTAATTTGAATTATTTGTATTTATTATTATAATAATCCGCTTAGCGTCCCGTTACGTCAAGTTAGCTTACGTAACGTTCGGTATTTATAGTTTATTTCATCTTAATAAAGGCAACTCGCCGAAACGTTGGTGAATAAAGTACAAACGTGTTGGTTTTGTATGTTATACATTTAAATGAAAGTGACCTAATATCTAACCCAAACAATGAATGTTATTTTATCAAAGGGAGCTTATCGTATTCTGAAAAACGCATTTAAATTGGGCATCTAGTTTGTTGTGATGTGTACAAGTAGTTTACCAAACTTTAACAGATTGTTAATATCAATGAAAGCTCGGACTAGTTCGAAAACCAGCTAGATCGGACCAGTAACAGTGGAATTATTGCCCTTGATTAGTTAAGAAAATTCTATATTTTGCCTCGTTAAGACGATAGAACCTTCGCTTTTCATCCGATTTTATCAAACTTTTAACAGATTTTTAATGTCAATGAAAGCTTGGACAAGTTCGAAAACCAGACAGATCGGACCAGTAACGACGGAGTTGTGGCCCCTGATTTCGTTAAAAATGCTATATTTTGCCTCGTTAATACGATAGGGCTTTCATTGTTCATCTGATCTTTACCAAACTTTATCTGATGTTTAGCCTTTTTTTAAAATTAGTATATTTTTTTGTTTTAAATTTTTTTATTAATATATACAGATTTTTTTAGATGTTTGAGTTGTTGTTTTTTATTTGATTTATCCATTCACTTATATGTTTTTTTAATTGTTTTTGTAATTTTTAAAAAAATATATATTTTTTTTTTATATTTTCTATTTCATTTTTTTTTAAATAACTTTTTTTTTAATATATTTCTTTTTTTTGTGTGTTAACGCAGTCTTAGCATTGCTATGCTTTCTAGTTGTGCCTATTGTGTTTTTTTCCGGTTCGTTGATTTGTGATGGAGTTATGGCCCCTTGAAATTTTCTGTTCCGTGATACTCCTCCTAAACGCCTTGTTGGATTTCGACATAACTTGGCATTAAGCATCGGTAACATTCAGAATGCACTTTTGTTCCAGTTCGCTGATTCATGACGGAGTTATGGCCCTTTGATATTTTTACTTTAAATTTCTTGTCGGCGCTACTCCTCCTATACGGCTTGTTGGATTTCTACAAAATGTGGCAGGAAGCCTCAGTATGTTGTCTAGTTGTGTAAAGCGCGGTTTATCAATGAAATCTTGGTCAAGTTCGAAAACCAGCTAGATCTTGTTAGGAATGACAGAGTTGTGTCCCTTAATTTGTTGAAAAATGCTATATTGTATTTTCATTTGTTAAATCTGTAGTTACTTCATTTTTATCTGATCTTTACCATATTTGTTTAGAATGTTAATATACCACCCCTTCCCCACACCGCCACACACACACATCCATTTTTATGAAATTTTATTCATAGAAGAAAGTAGGACAAATTAAAATGCCAGACTAGACTAGGCTTATAGCTCATGATTACCAGATGAGCGATCTAAGGCCATCCTATCCCTGTTGTTTTTGCAATGTTTTAAAAGAAGTACTGATGGGAGCCGTTTTAGCCAGTAGAGCGTCCACAGAGCGTTTAAACAAATCAACTCCAATGTCATCTCAGCCAACTGCAAACTCCATTGTTTTATTTACTAAAACTTTCATTTAAGCATCCTTGACCTTTTTATTTTTAAGTCCCGTCCCCGTTAGGCGACACATGTGAATCCGCGGATTTCTTGGTTCAATTGAAGCTTGCTTTTTCCAGTTATTTTTTATGTTGTCATTCCCTTCTGAATTAACATCTTTAGTCTGTATCATCATCGTTTATTGCGCACACACGAGCAACATATTTGTTTTACATAATAACTCATCTTTAGCTCGACTATTCGAAGAATAAGAGAGCTTATGTTCTCACCCCGTTTCGGAGTCGGCGTCTGCGTTGGCGTCGGCGTCCCACATCAAGGTTTACGTGTAAGCTGTGTTTACAAGTTTATCTCGCTTATATTTGTTGTTCTAGCACAACCAAATTTAGCCATGTGCTTTCTTATAGCCTTATCTTAAGGGCTGCATAAGTAACTTTGGTTCTTGTAACCCATGGGCTCCCGTGGAACCCAAATTTTGATAGCCCTTAAAATTGTCTCAGTTCAGGTCCAATTTAGCGTATAAGCTGTGTTTACAAGTCTATCTCGCTTACATTTCTTATACTAGCACAACTAAATGTGGCCATGAGCTTCATTATAGCATTATCTTAAGGACTGCGTATAACTAAGTAACTTTGGTTCCTGTAATCCCTGGGCTCCCATGGAATCCAAATTTTGAAAGCCCTTAAAATGTGTCTCATTTCACATCACATTTTTCGTGTAAGCTGTGTTTATAGGCCTATATCTCTTACATTTCTTGTCCTAGCTCAACCAAATTTAGGAATTGGTTAGTTAGTTCAGGGCTTTATATGTCATATAAAGCCCTGGTTAGTTGTAAAGGATTGAGTAAGTAATGTTGTCTTCTACATATTCTGGGCTCCCATGAAACCCAAATTTTGATAGCCCATTATTTTTTACAAATTTCAGCGTTGTTTTAGTCAATTCTTAAACACTTACACATATAGCTATCTTAAGCCCCGCTCTCGCCACCCCGCGCAACCCACTTGAAACCTGATTCTTTTTGTTTACAAATCTATTTGTTGTTTTAGTCAATTCTTACGCATATAGCTATCTTATGCCCCTCCCCCCCCCCGTCAGAAAGCCGATCTTCTCCCATTTTCCACAGATCTTTACCCACCACCTCATCCATCCCACCCCACCCCCACCTGAAACTCGACATTTTTTTACATATTTCTGTGTTGTTTTGGTTTATCAAATATACATCTATAGCTAAGTTGCGCCCCATCAACCCACCCACCCATCTCCCAAGCATTCCCCAACCCATCACCACCACACGAACGTTTTTCTTTTATTTTCAATATCTCTAAGTTGTTTTGTTTGATTAATTTGTTTCGCCCACTCCCCAAATCCCAAACCATCCCACACCCCATTATTACCACCACCCATATGTGTTTTTTTTACATATGTCAGCTGTTTTCTTTTATCAAATCTACACCTATATTGATAATTCACCCCCATTCCACCTCACCCCCATCGTCCACCATCTCCCACCCCATCGTCACCACCACCCAAATGTTTTTTCTCTGTTTTTTACAAGTCTCTGTATTGTTTTATTTTTGTTTGCATTTTATCTTCCATTATTTGAACGCAATCATTATTTACATACGAGGGTGCTTCAAAAAGTTCTGTCACTAGGCATATATCCTTTTAACTGGATAAAGTAGTGTAGTTATAGTACTACTGGGTTCGCTCTCTTAAATTCCACAACAAAAATGAAAGATTTCCGGTTATTTATACCCCTGAATTACCTCCCCCTACCACACCTTTTGGATACTGGCATCTCTGAAAATGTCCTTGTTACAAAACGTTGTAAAAATTATTTGAATAATTCTATGCTTTTACATTTTCTTGTACGTCATCTATTGTTATTCGCTCATAATCCATGAAAATGATTATCGAGAATTCGGAAAGGTCTCGCTGCAAACCAGATATGAGTGAATGCATATCCATTAATTTTAGCAGAAATAACGCTGATTTTCTTCATTTTGTTTACGGAAAGTTATAATATCTTTTAAATGTCGTAATTATTCTCATAGTATTAATGTGTTTTCATATTTTTATACAAATCCTAGTCCTTCAGTGTTTAAATTTCATGTTCAACACATTATTGTAGAATTTTGTACAATGTTTAGTGAAAATATTGATCATCCAAAAACGCCATTTTAGAAGACTGCCCTTCCATTTCATGTCCATTTATCATTAAATTAATTTTACACGTTATCTTAAAATGATAATTTCTAAGACAATGCCTTTTCATCTACCAAGCTTAAATTCTAAATCTTGTAATGCTCAGATATAACTGGTAATGTATGAGAAATTTCAAAGGTCTTTGACAAGTACTTAAAGACAAACAGGCATTTAAAAAAAGTAACAATTAACATACCTAAAAAAAACTCAGGACGAAAATGACTCAGTATGTATAAGTGATGTGTATTAAATGTTCGATAACTTTCGTCACACAAAAGATACAGTATTCATTTTGCCATCAATGGAATGGTATTGAAACTTTCTTTCATTTGGTACCAAACATCAACACTCACAATGAGCACATAATTGTTAAAACGCGTTAGTGACAGAACTTATTGAATGACCCTCGTATAAAACAATTTAGATTAAATTCAGATACACAGATGAAATATCAATAAAAAAAAAATGAAATGAGGCCGCAATAAAAAGTTTGCTAATTCTCATCCTCTCCCCGAGTTGCATTTTGACAAATTTCGTTCAAGTGACAGCAATTTTGGATTAAAACTGATAAAAAAAAAAAAAGTAAAATTTCACACCCTACCCAAAATTTGACTATAATTTGTATGAGATTCTAACAATAATTTCATATCGACCCGAGTTTCTATGCCCGCCCCGCACCCCCGCCACCCCCTCACCCAACCCCAACCTCACATTGAAATAAATTGAATTGAACTGGGTATTTACGGCGAATCAACACAAGAAAGGTTGTATGGCGCCAAACAGGGATGAACATCCCAGACTCAATCTCCATTTTCATCTGGATAAAAATATGGAGAATGGGCCTAGAACCTTCTAACCCGCAGAACGGCAGAGTTTCTGCAAGTTCTATTGTAGACACTCCATTTACGATGGAGCCACGTTTTAACATTTGCATATACGGTGTCATGAAGAAGACCTTGAACAAGCATGATAAAAAAGTGATAAAATGAACATTAGTTTAAACTTATTTATTTTACATCGATTGTAACGAAAGCTCCTCTATGAACTTATTTGAATCACTCTCGATGTCTTCCTGGGTAGAACCAGTGCTAAGCAATGCAGATAAAGTGTCTTGCTCAGGGCACAACGCATATGGTAATGACGGGAATCGAACCCACGACTTTTGGAACATGGGTCCAACGCTCTACCACTCGACCACAGCGCTCCACTAAAATGAACATGAAGGGGGTGGGTGGTCTTACCCCTCTGCCTCTAGCGGGATTTGCAGTGGTTGTATTCTACCACGGCAACGACACGGGGACTATTGACAAAATATACGGCGAATGTTTGCACCGGTGATGAAAACAATGGTCATATAGAAACCACACCACCAAATCTCAACTTCACCGTAGCTCCCCATTGTACCAAAAACTAAATCAAATTAAATAAAAAAATAAAAATAAACAAAAACGAACTTCATTTTATTATTCTCTGGCGGCAAGTCCTCTTTAAGGACATTTCAGTATAACTATACGAGTTTGATCATACATAAATTATTAAACCATTTAAACTAGTAAATTCAAGTATTTGTGACTTCTGCAATCTAACATTACCTCGCATGAACAGACTCAATAAAACCGAGTCTGCTAATTGTATCTTTTGTTTGTTTTTGTTGCTTTCAACGGATCCCCTTTTCAGTATTTATTGACATTCACACTAGCGTTTGTTTAGTGCTGTGTAGCGGCCGTAAAAAGACGCCCCGACTACACATCGGTAGGGTTATTGCGTACTCTCCTTTGGATAAAGACCAGTCTTTGTGGCTTTATAGTAGAATACCGCTTAAGCCGGTGCTAGGAGGCGTGAGAGGTGTAGCACAGACATAACCTCCCAAGAACAGACTCTGTTAAACCATGTCTGCTACTTTTATCTCTTGTTTATGTTTTTTGCTTCCAGGGGACCCCCTTTTCAGTATGTATCGCATGTGGGAACGCTTACATACCTTTTTATGAATGCCATATGGCAGGGATTTTGGTCCCTAAAACAACACATTCTAGAAAGCAAACGATATCAAATTATTTTTGTTATATGTAGAAACAACAGAAACGCTTTTAGTTTAAATTTTATTGTTATTATGTTTATCAATATATTGTCTATACAGAATCAGATATAAATCTACGCTAATAGTGAATGATAGTGAAGAAAGTATTGCTAACTTCACCAACATAATGACAAGAGGAATTTTATGGACATTTGATAAATAGAGTATTGAATTGAATTGGGGTTTTAAGGCGCACCAACACATGAAAAGGTTATATGGCGCCTAGCAGGCATGAACATGCCAGGCTCATCTTCCATGTACATCGAGATAAAATATGGAAAATGGGCATAGAACTTTCTCACCCTGAACTGCAGAGTTGCTGCAAATTCTATCGTAGAAACTCCATTTACGCTGGAGCCACGTTATTGTTTTTCTGCCACTGCTCTTTGATGCGAGCGAGATGGCACCTGAAACAATGCAGGGATCATGATGAAGACCTTTAATGAACATGAACAATTTTTTTTAAAATGAACATGAATTTGGGGGGATTTTACCCCTCTGCCTACCCCTCCAAAGGGATCTGCAGTGACCGTATTCTTTGCCCCGTGACCAAACGGGTGGCACCGGCAACCACACGGGGCTATAAATAGAGTAAAATGTTGATTATTAACGATCAAGTTCTATAGCTGATGGTACTTTTTCTTCTCTGTTTTCTGTCTTAATTCTGTTTCTATTAAAGGGACACATGACAATCTTGAATTCTTTATCAAGCATTAAATTAGGTTAAAGAGGCTAATTTTAAATTAGCCTCTTCTTTTATTTTATAATTTTGAATTTAAATCTGCATGCATATATTTAAATCAATTGTTCAGTTTTCATGAAATGTAATCAAAAATTAGTAATTTGCAACTTTAATTTGTTTTGCACTTTTCTTTTAATTAATATTGAATTTAATGACTGAACAAATGCAATTTATGTATAAAAAATAACGGGAAGCCGCGAGCTTTCAAAAAAATAGGATTGCCATATGTCCTTTTAAACTAAGTATGCATTACATTATAATACAGTATACTATATTAGTTTGTTGTTGACCATCATTGTATAAATATTGTTATTGTTTGTGTACTTTATTTTATTGTAAAGAATAATATGCTAAAAATGTCATTGTACTGCAATACTGTAATTTGTAAATGTGTGTACTGCTCAGTTGCAAACGCACAACTTTGAAAGCAGAATATGCGCGTTTTAACAGCCTTTGTTACGACAATTTAAACAAGACATACTTTAATGAAATTAAATAAGAAGAATCAAATGGGTTAGAGATACACGAAATAAATTCTGTTTAATGAAGTAATATGTACATGCGCATTTTAGCATAACTGTTAATAGTTCAACCACTTAGCTCAAGCATTCCAATATGCAACACGTTTAATATCAAACATACGTTATGGAGTAATGATTTCAACACTATTGTCATTTAACATATATTAGCACATACTATCATATCTGTACAATCACTTATGAAACAAAATACATATTAGCAAATTAATATCAATAAGTACTGCCAAGTATGCACGAGGCGCATATATATTACTTGAGGATACACTCAACAAGCATAGCATGACGTGCTGCATGGTACAACACTCGCACAAAATTGTTTCTCTGCAGATAGTAAAATAGACTAAAGAGTATGATAATGGACCTTTGGAAACGGCCGAACACGACAAAAGAAAGTGTAAAAGAAAGTGTACACTGAGTTTTGTTTAGATTTAATTATATAAAAAAAACTATAATTAAATTGACAAATTCCAAAATGAATATGCCATGTTTGGTACCAAATTTGTTATCATTACATTGCCAATATCATGTTGTCATTTGTTTTTCAACAGGTTGTATCATTAAGGGACTGTCGCTTGATAAAGAGGATAGCGTGTAAAGTAAAACTTCCAAAGTGTACAATTTATTTTGCAACAGAGTATATGTGATTACGAATTCCAACCATGCCATGTGATTTTCAGAGCATTATTTGATTTTTTCATGAATATTTTAAAAATAATAAAACAATAAGTAAAACGAGCAAACAACAAGTCATTTTCTATAATACAATAATATCCCTGTAGCAGGTATACTGCAATCAAACCGAGACTGAAATATTTCGTATGTGTCGTGCTCGGCCGTTTCCAACGGTCCATTATCATACTCTCTTTTAAGTATTCGAACATGCTGAATCCATTAAAGGGCAAAATTGCAATACATATCATATGGCAGCGAGCAAGCAACAAGACATATTCATATTTGCTTGATCAGTTACATCAGTACGTGTATTCATTGTCCACGAAGAACCATACCTTAACCGGTCTGCTATAGTCAGTACCCCAGCTGTAACATCCGCCCCAAAACCTGAAATAAACGTTAACAAATATATACTAGTAACGGACAATGAAGTAATCGTCATACTTAAAATCCTTATTGCAATAAGCATCTTTTATCTGTTTGTGATGTTTCACCCTTTACTTTAATGATTTATATATTTATGTTTACTTTCTGCTCAACATTTGCATCTATTTTAAGTTATTGAAAAATAAGTCATTGGCACATGTTTCATAACTTCTAGTTCATAGTTACAAATGCAGGGTGTACATTAAATTTAACGAATGCAGTCTAAATACAACTATTTCACTAGAACTATCCAAAACTAGCAGGCCTAAACATTGATTTTAACATGTTTATGTTTGGTTTTGACAAGGTCACAGTAAAACTGAAGTTCGGAATGTAAGAAATTAATTACCAAATCATTAACAAAAAACAAGACATGTACTATTGTTCAGGGCGCTTGTTTCAGCCAAAGGTTTTTTGGACTTTTAAGAAACAATTCAACTACGACCGAAATAAAAATACCTTACTTTTCAAAATCGGTTGAGAAATAAAGTTGTTAAAGATTGCAAAGATTGTTTTGATAGGGCATTTTCAGTGCAAAATTCTGCTGCATAAAAAAATTGGAAAAACAAAGTTTTTAATGTGTTAGATAAATGTAAATTAAGACACTCTGAAAGTTGTATAGCAAATAATTAGGGCTAACTGAAGTTATTTGAGATTTCTTAATTTTTTGCTGCCCCAGCAATAAGGAATTTACATTGGAAAGCCCCACCGAAAAAGCATTTTGGCCGTAAAATATTTATTTGCTCAACCGTTTTTGGAAAGTACGGTGTTTTTATTTACCACTACAAATTCGGATTCTAATGACATATAAGGTATGTACGTATTATAAAAATTACTAATGTTAATGCCGAAAAACCTTTGGCTGAAACAAGCGCCCCGAACAATAATGACCATTATTACTGGATAGTATCTCAAATGCTATCTTCTATCGAGTTCATTCACATTTCTGTTTTATGAATGATACGCCGTCAGGTAACTGGTACGGATTATGAATGAGTGAGTGAGCGAGCGAGCGAGCGAATGAATGAATGAATGAATGAATGGTGTTTTAGAAGTGTCATATCTGAACACAAACGTATATTTAGGAAACGGAAACATATACTTAGTACATTTTTGCTCATTTTATTATTACTTGTAGCTCCGTCCTAGTTGTGAGAGAGTAGTCCGATTGGCAAAAACACGAATTAAATGTTAACGGCTCATCAACACAGTATAGGTTATTCAGAGCCGCCGAAGAGAGATGGGGAATCCGGAAGCCTGTCCTTCTCTTACTAACGAATATATTCTAGTGGTTCTTAAATGTGAGGATATACGCCAATACACAGGACTGCCCAGTTTACATACTCATCTAACGGACGAAGCTAAGAGAAAATGTATATAATGCCATTGACAGCTTATATATATATTGTAAATGTATATAATGCCCTTGACAGCTTATTGTGACATGCTATTGTAAATGTATATAATGCCCTTGACAGCTTATTGTAACGTGCTATTGTAAATGTATATAATGCCCTTGACAGCTTATTGTGACGTGCTATTGTAAATGTATATAATGCCCTTGACAGCTTATTGTAACGTGCTATACATTTGTTGATTTTTTAATAATTTGTAATAACCTTACCGCTTTTTACATATGACATACGGGTATATTTCAATGGAGTCGAAGCATCCGATCTGTATTATGTTGAAAAACAGTTTCGCAACACTGTAGGCCGTCGGTGTTTTGGCGTTCTTTAAACAGTTAAAAAATGTTGAGTCACAGTTACAATGTAATCTGTAAAAATAGAAGATAAATAACCCAAATAAATAAAAATATCGATTCTCTTCAAGGTAGTATGTTTGTGTTATTTCAAATAATAATTGGGATAATTATGCTAACTGAAATAAAAATAGAAAAGGAAAAGTAGTAGCATTCCAGGACGACAGTCAACCACAAAGACACACAGAAACAAAGAACAAGTTTAAAGATGAATAAAAGGCAAGATAAGACATCACAAACACAAAAGGGTTGATAACAGGGCTACCGCATTGGAACGGTCAGTGGCAAAAACGCTGCTGGGATTTATCCCGTCAGTTCTAGAAATTCATACAAACAGTACATTATGAAATTCTGAAAATGATGGACATATCATTAAATACTTCACGTATATTATAATTCTCTAAAGACATATTCTCTCTCTGCAAGGTTCGTATTTGGGGTGGGGGGGGGGGGGGGGCATGTCATTAAATACTTCACGTATCTTATAATTCTCTAAAGACATCTCTCTCTCTGCAAGGTTCGTATTTGGGGTGGGGGGAGGTGCGGGTTTACTGTCAAACGCTCTTGTAACTTATTTTTCTACGTGTCAATATTTAAGTACTATTGAGTAATCGGTTTATCATTTGACGTTTATGTAAGATTTTGTCAGTGAAAAGTTATAAGACTCTTAAAATGCTTAATGATTCGTAGTAATTCTAATATAAGTAATAAAGAAATATAAAAAGGTCGGATAGGGAAAGTAGCATTGAAGGAGGACAGTCAACCACAAAACACAGAAACAAACAGGCAAACAGACAAACAAGAAGGCAAAAGCAATAACAAATGCAGCAAACGACATCACAAACACAAAAGGGTTGACAAGTGGCACAAACGTCGATACAACCGTCGATTCTAAAACACACGCACTATATAGCCTAGTTTAAAATATCTCGTTATATTCAACATCACTAACGTTTGCAACTTTAGGAGAATAAGCAAGGCAAAGCGAACGATATCACTGTAACGTAACGTTTGCAACGTTAGGAGAGTAAGCAAAGCAATGCGAAAGATTTCATATGTGTGCGTTATTTTCACATTTAAGGGATATTAGAATAGAAATAGAACATCCATTACGGTGAATTATCTTGTAATATATCAGGGTTTGTCGTTCAATCGTGAATTTATTGTTTACAATTGAACTCCAAACCGTGATATATTACACGATAATACACCGTAAATGATGTTCTATTTCTTAAATAGGAAACGTAAAATTCAAGGAACACAGTCAACCATAAACGTGCACAGAAACAAGCAATAATCACAAATATATAACATCACATACATAAAAGGGTTGCCAATATAGCTACCATCTTGGAAAATTTAGTGACAAAAAGGTTTAAAGGGCACAATGATAAAACAAGTCGGCTTAAAGGTATCTAGATGTCATTTTCGGACAAAATTTTAAACTGAATGTATTCTCTCTCTTTTATAATACTTAAAACTAATCGTGATGTTACCATCACAGTTTAATATCTCCCAGTAAGCTTTGTTACGATATCTGCTATATGTGTAGCGTAATGGTTGCTGATTCTTTCTGCGGGTGCAGTATGTTTAAGCCTAATCAATATTTAAATGTGTTTTTGTTTTACTTGATAGGAACCATTTTGAATATATTTATGATCAGGTAAATGCATTGTAGGTAGTGAACTCATATAAATGCAATTATGTTATGGTAACACGAAACATGTGGCTGCGTCATCGTCGTTCAACGTATGAAATTAGGGCTTTTATTAAAGGTTAATACACTGTTATGTATAACTCTATAAGGAATATGTTGGAACATTTATAGAGAAGAAAATACAATCTATAGAAAAGAAAATACAATCTAAACCTGCTGTTCGTAGCTTGCATAGTTAAAGTTTAGACACACTTTAAGTTATGAGGATTCTAAAATTATTGAATGTGCATACTTTGACCAAAGGGCGTAATTGTACAGGCCGTATCCGAAACTCAGTGCCCCTATAGATGGACTGCAGTTGTCATGAGCTCTACAGCAGGTATCAGCCGCGACACTCTCTCCTAAATCAGAATAATTGGCTGCAATATTACCCTTACCGCACCACTTTGTACCTTGAATTAAATTTAAACAAACACACAATCAATTAACCGTGAATCCTTTCAAACACTTAAGCTTGATCTCGAACGAAATCTAAACGACAAAGCAAAATAGTGTGTAATATCGCATAGCAAGATGTTTCAAATTAAAACAAAAATCGTTTTTTTTTTCAATATTGAAGTTGTAAAACTATAAGCATCAAATGAAATAAAACATAGTTGACAATCATATGAATAAATGAATGAACATTATTTCCCCATAGGTTCACCATTATTTCACAATATGTTGGTATTGTTGGTACCAACTTAACGTCCAACTTTGCACAAACAAGATCCAGTTGAAATATACTTTAAACGAATAGATTAGTACTACATATATATATATGGAATAACATAATAGTTTGTAGATTATCAGAAGTATGGGCGGATCCAGGTGTTTCGGAAAATGTATGTTGACAGCCAAAAAGAAATCACCGTCTGGAAGCATGTATTTTGTATTGTTAGAGGATGTTTTACTTATATACTATATCAAACATATAACGCAATACCTACGATGTTCCGTCTATTTTAAATGTAAATAGGCGGTATTGTTGGTTGGTAATATAAAACTAAGATAGGTGTTGTCAATATGTTTGCATGATTTTAAGCAAAATCAATTTATCTTATATTATGAAAGGAGACAATAACGTTTCCATTCGGCCAATTTAGAACCCCAGCATTTTTATTTAAAATTAACAACATGAATTTCATAGGATTTACCTTGTATTCACTCTGGTGAGTTTACGTTAGGAAATAAAGCCCTCATTTCTGAAGAATGATCATTGATTCAAATGTATGCATTACATGATTACGAGTATTTGTTTATCTTCAAATTAACACAATAATGAAGAAAAAATACATATATTTGTATATGTTTAATCAGTCAATATAGTAAGATCCCTCGTGCAAAATATTGAATGAATGCTGCACTTTGGGTTAAATGCATGAAACTTGGCACATTAATGATTGACATCAAATCAAACATTTTTGGCTATAGGGCCAAGCACAAAAATCCAGTATGGCTGCCAAAAATCCTGTAAATTCACCTACTGACTTCAGATATATATAACTGAAATCAATAAATCAATAAATCTTGGAAAATTTAATGTAAAACATTTCATTATAATAGTTAAATGCAATAAGTGTACCACTGATGCTCAAACTGTTAGGGTAATAGTAAAACAAATTAAAAAAATGTGATAAAAATATAATTTTAATAATACTGAATGTTTACATTGAAAATATAAGAAAAACCGACGATGTTGCGTTTTACGTTGTGTTGAGTATATTCGTAAAACCATTTATACGACATAAAACCGTAAATTCTTTTGCATTTCAATGTTTCGCTTTCCACAACTTTTTTTTATTAATTTGCTTCATCGAAATATATTTAAGGCGATAATTTAAACGTTAATATATATTACAATCTCAGTGCCTAGAAGACGAGTATCGTTTTGTTATCGATTGAAAAATAATATACAGAATTAAGAAAACTACCGGAAAAAATCAAACTACTTGAAGTTTGTCCAATTAATAAATAGCGAAAACAAAACCGAAGAGCTGAAATTAGGATTATATGTTTATACGGCTATCGATATAAGAACTATTTTGGACAAATATTGAACACGTTTCAATTTGTAACTAGTGTAGTAGTTCTACAATTGGTGGAGTGTAACCTACTTCTGGAGATTTCCCATTACTTCTACGCATGCGCAGAAGTTGTTGTCATGAAGTGGTACTTCCCAATTCTTCAGTTGAAGCTCGCAAACAAACCAGTAAAGTCACCTGTACAATCTACTTCTAAAAGTATAAAGGCCTCCGTTCCGGAACCCAAATACTTGGTAAGTACGTACAGTGATTTTACTATAATGGCGCTGCGAGCACATGAACTGAATTAAATTGAATTGAATTGGGTTTTAAGGCGCACCAACACATATAAAGGTTAAATGGCGCCTAACAGGCATGAACATGCCAGGCTCATCTTCCATGTACATCGAGATAAAATATGGAAAATGGGCCTAGAACCTTCTCACCCTGAACTGCAGAGTTGCTGAAAATTCTATCGTAGAAACTCCATTTACGCTGGAGCCACGTTTATTGTTTTTCTGCCACTGCTCTTTTGATGCAAGCGAGATAGCACCTGAAACAATACAGGGATCATGATGACCTTTAATGAACATAAACAAAAAGTGATAAAATGAATATGAATTTGGGGGGATTCTACCCCTCTGCCTACCCCTCCAAAGGGATCTGCAGTGGCCCTATTCTTTGCCCCGTGACCAGGCGGGGCTCCCGGGAACCACACGGGGTGCACATGAACTGAAAGCAGGCGAAACTCCATTAAAAACAACAACAAAAAAACAACGTTTCTTTTCATCGTTTTTTATTATATCAACAAGCTATCATTGTTCCTGGATAGTTGATCTAGACATTTTTTTCAAATTGGGAGATTCAAAGTTTCAAATATTTTTCGTTCCGTAATATATTACATTCTGAATATGTGACGTGTGTAAATTCATATCACAATGACTGTGTCTAATATCACAAAATGATTGTGATAGCCACTCTTATTGTGTATGATATAATGAAAGTGTGATAATATTACATTCTGCAAAGGGTGTGTGATTGTCACAACGTTACAACAATAAAAAATAAGAAAAAAGTATTTTTTATACTATAGAGCTAAAAGCACCTTATTTTTTTTCTTTCATAGTTCTCTCTATTAATCTGTTTCTTGTTTGTATGTAATTCAAGTTTGATAATATTTCACAATCTGAAAGAGTGTTTGATTATCACATTAGTGAATGTGTTTAGACAGCAAAATTTATAATAATTCTGTGTCAATAACATTTCACATTCCACACAAGAGTGTGTGATGTGATTTGGTATCGTATTCAACATTGCGGTAGCGTTGTTTCAGAATATTTCAAAATTCTGCAAAGAGTGTGTAATGTGAAAGTATCGATTTTTCCGAGCTGTTTGACATTTATTTGTTGTTCGAAAACACGTACACATTATTAAATCTGCATTTTCGTGGACGAAAGTTAAAAACTCGAGTTTATGTTTGACTACTAATCACCGTGAGCATAACGATAACGGTTAAATCTTTTCATAACTTTAAACGGCCATAGAAATACTTATTTACTTACGCGACTTTGTACTAATCCACTAATTTATAACAAAATAAAACAAGTTATTTGTGATTTACATAGAAGTCATTGTGTGTAAACTTAGTAGTCATTGTGTGTAAACTTGTTGACTGTCGTCCTTGAATGCTGCTTTCCCTGTCCGATATTTTTATCTTTCTTAGCTATTATCTAAATTGTTCACATGAGCGCGTTCTCAATAATAACACTGGTAAGAGCACGTGAATATTGTATTTTTCGCAACGCTGTTCAATGCATAAGAATTTTACAACTGCTGACAAACAGTTAACACAGTACATATATTATTCACATCGCTTGTAACCGTGAGTGATGTTTACATATTCTAAAACGTTTCCACGAGATTGTTAAGCAATCCTAAGTTAATTAAACCTAACAATTATTCCTTTGTATTGATGCATATAGTCAAAGCTGCTTAAAGTCACGACTTGCTGGTGTGAATTTAAATAATGGCTTAAATAGAAGACATATAAAATAGATATCAAACAATAACTACTTAAGATATGTCTGAATCCTCTTTACTTAAAGCTGAAGATTTTTTAAAAATCAATATAGATACTAAATCACAACAAGAAAAAATATGCAATAGCGATGATTTTCAAATTACTGCCAGAGCTCCGTGGCATAAGTTTGATGGTACCTCAGAAATGGGGTGGGGGCGTATTTCTCAGACGATTCACGAGTAAAACCGATGCACTGGGCTTGAATGATGACATGAAAAGACAGGCGCTTACCTTGTGTTTGGAAGGGAAGGCAAGCAAATCCTTGAATTCCTTTCTGGACAAAATTAAAACTCTAAGGTTACAAGGACATTCTAATATTTTAAGCTAAGGGATTCAGAAGCAAATATCTTGTCCAAGCCCTGATCGCATCTTTTATGACGGAGTCTCAGAGACCAAAAGAAAACATCGCTGAGTGGGCAGACCGGATATATAACCTGGCTGCTAATGCATATATGGGCCTGGCCGGTGAACATATTGAAATATAGCAATAGTACGTTTTTGTCAAGGTCTTGAAGACAAAGCTGCTGGGATAATGCTTCAATTGATGCCACTGAAGTTGGAATACGGTGGTATCATTTAAACATAGATTCCATTTACGGTAGTTCTGCGAAAGAACAGGTGAGTGTGAAGCCTGCAAAAACCAAATGGGAATATTCCCAGGTACAGGAAATCACACACCCTGCTCCAATCGTTGGTAACATGTCGCCAAACCCTCAGTCGAGGCTTGAGGACAGAGCTACCACTCGGCAGAAAGAAATGGATCAGCTTCAAGATATCAATAAAGGCCTTAGTATAAGTCTGGCTCAGGTCCATCACAACTCATATACCGTGAAGTGTGTGGATGATAATATCCATCACAATTCTGGTATAAAGAGGTGTGAGAAGGAAATGAAATCTGGGACATCAAAGCAATCCATAAATGCCAACAAATGTGAGCGAAAACGAAACATTGATGAGTTACACTCAGCTTATGAAACCATGAAATCCAGTTTTCAAGATAGAACTCTTTGTCAATTGACAACCGCATCAATGTTAGGCGTTCCAACATCTGTCAATATACAGTCAAATAGAGCTGTGTATTGTACAACAGCAAGAGTGATTAACATCTCTGGTTCGTTGTTGGGTTTAGGCAGTCATTCACAACATAGCTTAGGCGAACGATGTGTAGACAGCCAAACTGCAACTTCCCTTCTTTCTGTGGGTTCCGGTGGTTGCCCACGACATCATGGATTTACAAACCATGATATGCTAGTTCCAGATACCTGGCCATTGGATCCAGGTGCCCATTTGGGATACATAACTAATGGTTTTGGCACCGCTCCTTACGAACAAACTTGCAGTTTAAAGTGGTAGACAGTGAACCTTTCAAAATAATTGAGAATGTATCCATATATCCTTTCTGTCACAAAACACGTAAGTAATGAATAGTATTTTTCTGATGCAAGGTGACGTAAGAAATACATACGCTAATCACCATTTCTTTGTTGTTTGTATCATTAAAGTTCCATTACATTATGAGGAGGCAAATGTGTGTTTTGTGTAGGTTTTAATTTGCGATTGCATGCAAACCAATAATAAGCTAAAGCTAATTTAATGGAAACTTTCGTAAAAGTATGTATATCAACTAAATTGCCAGCGGAACATAATGTAGGGTGCGGTGAATACCTATTGCAACATTGAAGAGTACCACAATTCATTTAGAGAAAAATAATTTAAAGTTTTCGAAAATTACTTCCTTTTACATAAGAAAAAAAATGGAAATTTATATAGTTTCGAGTCGTAGTTTCTCTATGGGAGGTTGGTCTAGACATGACCGAGCCCAGTCAGGAGGATACTTAAAAGTAATCTTGTAATGGGAGAGGTAGGTAAGACATGACCGTTCCCACTGTCCTGTCACACATTGTGGCATTAGGAAGATTACTTGAAAGTGAATCTTACTCCGAAGCAGCCTTTTACTTGTTACCCAGTCCAGGGAAAACCTGCTTAGATAAGGTGCAGTTATATGCCTGGAATCTAGATATATGGTTTGCATCAACCTAGGCATTAACGCTGCTTTGGTAGAAGAGCCGCCGATATGAAGGGTGGGTCAAAATTGTTTAGGAATTGCTTCTTCGGATGTACAGCCAACGTTAAGCACGTCTCAGAGATTCAACTTTTGGGTTTAGCGGCAGTCCCCGAGAACAGTATATTGCATGAGACTGATTCCCCATACCTGTCTCCAGCCCCGCATCAAAAACCAAACAATCCCTTATTCATAGGGGAAGTTGGCCGCTTGGTGGATGAGAGGCGTGGTGGGGATCTGGCCGGCCTAATGAGGGAATCTCTTGAGAATGCAAAAGTTCTATATGGGTTCTAGGAAGCAATGCGGATGTCTTCAGATGCAGCCATTAGGATGCCACATCCATATCACAATCACATCTATATCGCAATACTCAAGTCACTGAGATATGTGTGCACTGTTCATCAACATATTCGAGATATGTGTGGAACGATATCACAATCACTGAACCATGTGTCCCTTCTTCAAAGCGCCGTCACAATACTCAAACACTGCTGAGATATGTGTGCGCTCTTCACACGTCTTGTGGGTTATGACTAGATAGATCTTTACAATACTCTACTATCATAGATGTGTGATCATTGTGTGTATATATAACGATTTATTATATAACCTATAAATAGACGCGTTTTCATTGGCTAAAAAGTAATTTTTTAGAAAAAATATCTAGCGATATTGACCTGTTTTTTTCTGATATTGACCAGTTTTATAAATAGTAACAGGGGAAGACCGGGGAATCCCACGAGCCGCCTATTAATATCATTCGCCTTTATCCGTACGCTACGGAATTTTCCGAGGCGCGTTCCGATGACCACGGAAACTTCCGAAGCTCGTTCGGTACCAAAAAATAATATATAAATAATATGGTGACATATATAAAAAACAATATGATAAATTGAGGGTTATATAATAAAACAGTTATGGACTTTTCAGCTGTTATACATGATGTTGATATGCACCAAAAAATCATTATTGACCTCGGCTATCGCCTCGGTCAATAATGATTTTTTTGGTGCATATCACATCATGTATAACAGCTGAAAAGTCCATAATTGTATAATATAACCCGGTTTATTTATTTATTTATAATAAATTGTAAATAGTTTATGCATTTACTTTTATGCATTCACATAACCACAGAACTATGTTGAGATGTGTGAACATCTTTATATAAGTAGGTTTTACCTTCACAACTTCATCATTGAGAGTTGTGAATATTTTTAACATAACATTAACATTAATAGCAATACTTTAGAATTCAGCGTCTGTTGGTAGCACATGACTTTACTCTAAACTCATAATATAGTGGGTATTGTATAGTGATTGTTCCGTATTACAATCTTCAGGCAAATGATTTGTTTGAAGTGTGGATTGACGTCTTTTATAGCACTAGCTCGTCATAGAGATAGGGATATGTACTCGCTTTTAAAATGCATATATCAATATTATCACAGTACTCATTACTGAGATGTGTGAACAGGTTAACATAGAGAATATTTAGTTCCTTGTTTTATTCTAAAGGTTTCATAATTTGTTCGAAGATATGATTTTATTCTAAATCCAAAAGCCATAGGATAGTGGTTACTAGTATTGTATTGTTATGATTCCATCTTAAAGCTTTTTAGACAAGTGTTTCTACCTTATTAGTGGTGACAAACTAGATATAGACGTTGACCACCTTTGGTTCATGAAGGAGAGTGTGTGTCGGGGACTCGATACATACTTCCTAAGACAACTCATAGCAAATGTATAAGTTCTATGAGGTAAAATGGATATCCTAGCATATAAAGTGAATCAATGTGTATAGTGTTTGCCATTTTATTTGCAGAGATTTCTTACCATAGTTACTGAGACTTGTGAACTCGTACTGCTAACTATATCAAAGCAGTACTTGTGTTTATAGAACCCTGTAGCCCAAACTTTGGAAATAAATAGCTACCTCTGTTTACAATAATTTAGGCTAGTGATTATTTGGCTAGTGATAATTACTATGTGTCTTATTTAGTGTGAGTTCGCCGTTAACCCCCAGTTGAATCTAATTTAGAACATCAGGTTAAACAGTAAGAGCACACTGTATTCATCAAGTATGTTCTCTGTTCCTCATATAGCTAAATGCTGGTTAATCATGTTTATAGAATATGTGCATTTGGATTCCTGCAAATTAAAATGTTCTGGTCTGTATTGTAAATGACTAACATCCCAAAACTCCTACTAAGTGTTTACTCCTGTAAATAAGTAAATTCACAAAACGCCTAGTGAGAGGTGTGATTACTTTTGTAAGTTATATATTTTATCACAAAACTCTTTGTTTAAAAGTGAGAAGTGTGAACTGTTGTAAATATATTTTAATATCACACGACTCTTAATGAGAGATGTGAACTTGGGTAATTATGTTAGAACACACAACTCAAATGAGATGAGTATCTATGTTTTAACTCTTAATGAAAGATTTAAACTGGGTTTTTATGTTAGAACACACAACTCAACTGCGATGTGTATCTAGATTATGTTTTATGAATTTTAATTAGTGTTATGTCAAATCACAGGGATTAGGTTTGAATTGGTGAAGTCATGTTGGCAAGTTATTGAAGTATTCTAAACCCATAGTCTTTGGATATAGTCATAGTCTTGAGGCACATTGTTACTGATACAAGTGTCTAACGACACAGAAAGAGTGGCACCATTACTGATTGTGTATGCGGACCAGTGGGCTTCGCCTATTTAAAAGTGGGAGGAGTGTAGTAGTTCTACAATTGGTGGAGTGTAACCTACTTCTGGAGATTCAACATTACCTCTACGCATGCGCAGAAGTTGTTGTCGTGAAGTGATACTTCCCAATTCTTCAGTTCAAGCTCGGAAACCAACCAGTAAAGTCACCTGTACAATCTAATTGTCAATGTATAAAGGCCTCCGTTCCAGAACCCAAATACTTGGTAAGTACGTACAGTGATTTTACTATACTTAAAACTCAAAAAAAGAAATAATAAAATATATATATCCCTTTTGGCGTCCAAGCTAGGCTTTTTATAGGTATTTTTTATTTTGACATTTGAAATGCATATCTTTCCATATGTAAATGTTGCTGTGTTGCTTCTGTTTCATAAAATACAGATAGTAGTGTTTGTATTGTTGTAAACACTTTAAAATAATGATTTATACTTTCATTTGAAAAAATATAACAAATCAAAAATTCAAATCTCTTCCAAATGGACAACCATTAAAATTCGGTTACATTTTACGGTTCAGCTTACTTTCATATTTTAAACTTGCTAAACATAAGTTTATCTTTTATTTTATTTCAATATTCTCGTTATAGTATCGAGTTTATTCTTTGGTATTGCAATCCTTTGTTATAATAAGTGCATGTACTAACAAAATGCCATCTAACATTATATAGAGTTTTAACCAGTGTTTTTGAGATACGGGAAATATCTCCCGAGGGAGAGAAATGGCCCCGATATAAGAACGTTACGAGTGCGGAGCATCAGGAACCTTTTCTCTACCGAGAGAGATATTTCAGTATCTCAAAAACACTGGTTATTAAACTATATATTACATAATTTAAAATGATATTTTATTAATATTTCTAATGATTCACGCCTTTTTACACCAGTTTGCACGAGAACGCCAAGACAACGTTACGTCATACAAACAAAACAAGTGGAACCGAAACTCTTTGTTTATTTCCGTAATCGGTATTCCCTAGTGGCGGAATCTGACGACAACGTCCGTAAAACAATCGGAACGTCATTTGGCGCAATCGGAACTCTTCGCCAATTTCCGTACTCGGGAATAGTGGCTCGGAGAGTATTGGGTGCCGCTCAATGGTTTTTTGCATCAAAATGCAGCATTTGGTTCGGTTTTCGATTGTAGCTCTCCGCAAAATAGTGCTCTTCTATATAATGTTGTATTGATGAAAATATTGCAGATTAGTGAGTGATTTTGATCAATTTCTTGATATTTTATCGCTATGACCGATAAATTATACTTTTTAACAAAATAAATCCCGTAGTTGAAATCAAGACGTTTCGGCCCCAAACAGTTCGTTCGGTCCCAAACAGTTCGATCCATATAATGACTGACAGTGTGGAAGCATTTGTTGAGTTTTCCAAATATATACTTTAATATTACGGTTGAATTGAAGGGAGAGGAGGAAGAGACATTGTAATTATGATTATATCATATTATGAGAGTGATTGTTTACCGTTTTGTCAGTCGAGAGTGATATGTCAGCTGCATGCATATATGAACTTGATATTGTATTAGTAAATCAATTAATAAAACTCTAAACAAAGAAAGATATGACTCGTGAAGTCCATACTGACGTCCATGGCGTCCAAGGTACTTGATATATTGTTAAATTACGCTTATATGGTCTGCAAGTATATAATTTTTCTCCAATCCACAGACATTAGGGTACACCTTTGACATGAGGGTTAGTTTATTGCAAGATATAGATCTTATACATATATCATCTAGTGAAAACATTCCAGATATCATATATTTAATATAAACAATATGAAAATAGTTTATTTAACACTATTACTATGTGATCAATGATTACATCTAATGTATTTATTTTATAAGGGCTTCTTGAAGCATCAAACATTTTTAAAATGTTTAAATTTCAATCGGAGGCTCTAGTGTGTTTTACAAAAGATGTTTTACATGAGGAATAACTTTTATCAATGACATTTTAAACAAAAATGGAAATCTTTACTCATACATAGAATTGAATGAACACTATAATATACAGTCCAATTTTCTTGAATATGAAGGTCTTATAACTGCTGTCAGGAATTATTTGGCAAACCTGAATATTGTGCATCTAGCCTGTAACAGCCAAACCCTATTCGTCCACTAATCCTATCCTTAATTCTACAAAATGAGAAAGGCTGTCGAAACATATATGACATCATGATTAGAAATAATGTATATCCCAAAGCATTAAGTAAATGGAAAAATGAAGTAGTTAGTGTTCCAAACTTTGAATTTGAAAGATTATATGCCTTACCTTATAAAATAACAAAAGATCCTAAGTTACCTTGGTTCAATTTAGAATCAACCATAGGATATTTGGAACAAATTACCTTTTTGCCTAAAATGAATATTAATAATAACGATATGTGCAGCTTTTGCAAAAATACACCTGAAACTATCCAACATCTGTTTTGGAACTGTGGAACAGTAAAAGAATTCTGGTCAAAACTTCAAACTTATCTTACAGAAAAATGCAAAACAGCATTCGTAACTTTAACAGAAACAGATATTTTTATTTGGAAATAGTAAATTTAATACTGTTTTGAGCAAAATCATCATGCAAGCAAAACTTTACATTTATCGAAACAAGATGCAACGTCAAATTCCACAGCTTAACCTTTTTAAAACGTATATGATATCTTTGTACAAAGTTGAGAAACTAATCGCATATAAAAACTTAAAAATGAATACGTTTGAAACCATGTGGAGTCAATACCTTGCTAGTATAGAGACAATTTACTTAGTTGATTTTTCCAGTATCAAACTGTAGCAAATAAACTTAATGTTTTCATTCTGGGACATGCAAAGCTTAGCTTACTAATTAGAAATAACATACCCTTGCTTATATCTTGATCTTCCTTAATCAACCTTCTTGTTTTTTATAGAAAAAATAATAATTTTGGAAGTTGGGTATATTAATCCTTTAAAACTATCCTAAAACATTGTCCTTTGATAATGGATTTATATACAGATATTTTACACAGTATGTTTTTTTTTCTCTTTCCAAAAACAAAATATGAGAAAAAATCAGTGTAGCATGAAACAATGTGTATTTTTGATACTATAACATTAAAATTATCTGTGTAAAGCAAGTCTGTATGTATTGACAATGTGGGTTTTACACCGGGTTTTGAAACAAAAAATATTTTCTTTAGGGCTGGCATGGCGCAGTCGGTAGTGCGGTGGATTTGTAACCGGAGGCCCCGGGTTCAATCCTCCGTGGCGCCACTGAGTTTCGTCGGTGTGTTCTTGACCAAGACACTTTTTGTTAGCCTCGTCCGACGGATGGGGACGTAAACCGGGCAGTACCGTGTATCGGTCTATCCTCCGAGCACGTTAAAGAACCATAGGAATCTATTTGATAATAAGAGTAGGGCACGGTTCTCGGATTCCTATGTATCCTCCCCCTCTCTCTGGGGCAGCTCTAAATAACCTATACTGTGTTGATGATCCGTTAAACAACATTCGTTTCAATTCAATTGATAGATTTATTATTGTTTTTTACCCCATAACCTAGCACTAGTCCATCATAATAAGACTTTGCATTTTGTATACCGTATTTCACATTTTTTGTCTTTTTATTTTTTAACTTTTTTTTTATTTTGCCTAAATTAATGCGAACAGTAGTCAATATGAAAAAATAAAGATCACAATAATGAAGATTAAACGTGAAAAAAGCTACTGTATGATATCTAAAAATGGATATATATTTACATAATTGTTATAAACTTCCATTCTTGGCATTGATCTCAGCTCTCTGAAGCGCCCATTGAAACGACGGAGCTAGTATTTTTCAACATTTCAATTAAAGACACACCCGGTTAAAATGAGATAATAAATATAATAACAGTCGTGAAAGAAAAGAATGTAGTTAGAAGAGCTTATGGATGTGTAAACGTCTTGAAAACTGGTCGACATCACATTTTAGGTTTCATCCTGCGCTAAAACGACCACTCGTTAGTTTCTGTTTGGCTACCAAGATTTAAAGGGCAAAGGTCATAGCACAAAAAGAGAAGAATATGGACAAAAGAGGGCCTCAGGGAAGATTTTTGTAAATATATGGTAAACATATTTAAAAAAGACTGATTATTGTAGCAAAATAACATAGTTTTTCATTTTAAGACCAAAGGGTAATATAATAGGGCCTTAAAGATAATGAATTGAAAAGAGGGCCTCAGGGAAGATAATTTTACTAACTGGGCCACTGTCTTCTAAGAGCATTCAATGCATTACAATATTAGGTAAAATATTTTATAAGAGGCTCATTATTGCAAAACCAAAAGAGGGAAACGGCTTTCAAAGAAGAAAAGAGGGCCTCATGAAAGATTTTATTGCTAAATGGGCCATTGTCTTGTAATAGCTTCTTTCCCTCGTGGTCGTTTCCAGACATGCTGTAACTTATGATATTCGATTGTTTAAATTGAATTTGATTACATTGAATTAAATTCAAAATTTAGAAATACTTAAAAAAATGTTTAATCCAGCTCTTTTTCCAAACAAATTTTTACTCCCACCAGGATTTGAACCTGGGTCTTCTACCCTAAAAGGATAGACGTGTTTACCGATTACACCATAGAAGTGGTACATGTTTGTACTAAGAGCAAATGAACTAAAAAATTAAACTGAAGTTCCTAATTTCACAGGAAAGTAGTTACAGTAAACTAGAATTAGCCCTGGCAATAGGGATTCATTTTGAATTCCAATTAATTTGACGAGGGATCAACGAAGTCAATGTCACATATTTCAAATACAAGTTAAGGGCAATTGGCTACTTATGACAACCCTGACGCCCATTTGTTGTGCTTATAATATAAAGCAAATATAAATATGTGCCTAATAAATACATAATTTTATATATGCAATTAATATAACATTTAAGCATGAAATGATTTAGATGTGAGTTGGCTGATGGGAGTCATCTGACGGATAGCTGGCAACATCTGTAAGATGAGGGTCATCAACATGAACCTGGTGGTTCAGTAAATCGGTTGGCTGGTTGTTTGAATGATTTACATAATTTTTAGCACATGTTAGGCCATATATGATGATCGATATCATCCATGGTGGGGGCACACCACTTTTTCCTGGGTAGAAATAGTAGTGTATACCTTCTGCCCATCTGAAAGGACACACTTTCTTATTTATTCCAACTCGCAGTAAGAGAGAGGCGAGGTTTCAAACCATCCAAGCCACGGACGCAGTAAATCGGAATCAACCTTCTCAGCACATTAAACATTTATGGCACTGCTCCCAGATTCAGATGTAACCTTTCTTAAATTTGTTTGGCCCCAGTAACTTCTAGGTATGGTTATATAAAATGTGTAACCTGTTGCTATAAATACTAAAATAATTTCCTCTGCTTTAAACCTTCTACTAGATACGTATCATACGATGTATCTGTAGGCAGCATTAAAAAAAATTAGTGACTGTCCCGTTCATTTGTTTTGTACAATTTAAACAGAATTAATTAGGTGCATATAGTATATATAAACCATCACGGTCTCTTTCAGCGTAAATCCACGTATATAAATGATGTCATGGTCTCTTTCAGCGTAAATCCACGTACATATAAATCACGCCACCGTCCCTTTCAGAGTAAATCCACGTAATAAATTACGTCACCGTCTCTTTCAGCGTAAATCCACGTATATAAATGATGTCACCGTCTCTTCCAGTGTAAATCCACATATTATAACTTCACTGTTAATTTCAGGTTGAATTTGCATATAATAACTTCACTGTTTAATATTTCCAGGGTAAATTCACTGCATATATATATATTAACTTCAGTGTTAATTTCAGGGTAAAAATTTGCAAATATAGTAACTTCAGTGTTAATTTCAGGTGAATTCATGGAGTTCTCTGTTAATTTCAGGATAAATTTGCATATATAGTAACTTCACTTATCAATTTTAGAAAAAAATAGTCAATAGAAAGAAAAAAATTAAAAAGAAAAATATAAGAATGCTCTTAAATGCATGGGTTGACATTATTTACTGTAAACAGTATCAAAGATAGAATTATAAAACGAAACACTGCATTTTTTCTCAATTTAAAAAAAAAATGCTTGCGACGGTATGGGTTATGTTCCTAAAATATATAAAAAAATCCACATTTATAAATGACGTTGCTGATCCTTCAGTGTAAATCCACATAACAACATCACTGTCGCTTTCAGCGTAAATCCGCATGTTTAGAATCTTCACTGTCAATTTCTGGATAAATCTATATGTATAAATAATTTCACTGTCTCTTTTTGTGTAAATCCCACTAAATAAACAAATTCAACATCCCTTTGAGTATCAAGTCGCAGTGATAAACAATGTCACTGTCTCTTTCAGCATAATTCCGTCTGTACAAATGATTTCACCGTCACTGACTTTCAGTGTTAATCCACACATATTATTAATAACTTCACTGTCACTTACTAGGTTAATCCACATGTATAAATAACTTCTACTTTTTATTTTCAGTTTTAAATATATGTATTTAAATATATCAATATAACGTTAAGACCTGTTTAAGGAATTTTCAGACATATTCTAACTATCTGGGTTCCATTAATTATGGGTGGGGGTGTTCCTGGTGGTGTTCCTTGTTGTTCCAGGCAGTGTTCCCTTTATTGCGCGTTTCTTTTTCCCATATGCCACTAAAGCAAGTCTCCACTCCTCAAATGACGACTCTACCAGGGGTGTCATTACGAGGCGGGGATTTCTCCCTGCTACTTTGACTGGTCTACATGGCTACTATGAATAAAGAACAATGGCCAATTGATCAGTGATAGTGCAGGGCAAGCCGACATCCTGGTGAACCAATTCCAGTCTGTATTTACTAAAGACGACGACCCTGCTATGCCAAACGTCTCTACCCACAATCAGGAAGACATCCCACACCTACACATCGGAGAAGAAGGGGTCCTCAAATTGTTGAAAAATATGAAAGTCAACAAAGCTGCAGGCCCAGATGAGCTCCCAAACCGTGTACTACAGGAATGCGCCACCGAAGCTGCACCAGGGGTCAGAGCAATATTCCAATGCTCGGTCGATGAAGGGCAACTCCCTAAAGATTGGTGAGACGCATATGTAGCACCAGTCTTTAAGAAAGGTGATCGTCACACTCCGGAAAATTACAGACCGGTCTCATTGACTTGCGTCCTTTCGAAATTACTCGAGCACATCATCTCCCACCACATTCTGAACCACCTTGATAGACATAAAGTCCTGACATCACTCAACCATGGCTTCCGGTCCGGCTACTCTTGTGAAACGCAGCTAGTAGTCACAGCTCATGACATGCTGTCATATGCGGACAAGAACGGACAAGTGGACACAGTGATACTAGACTTCAGCAAGACGTTCGACACAGTACCTCACAAGAAACTACTCCACAAAATGGAATCATATGACATCAGAGGACCTCTACTCAATTGGATTGAGCACTTCCTAACACAACGTAAGATGAGTGTGGTAGTAGAAGGTGTTAAATCACGCCAGGTGGATGTTGACTCCGGTGTTCCACAGGGTACTGTGCTCGGACCATTGCTGTTCCTGTGCCACATCAACGACATGCCAGAACGCGTCAAGTCGCATATTAGGCTGTTCGCGGATGACTGTTTGCTATATAGACACATCAAGTCACAGCAAGATCATCTAATCCTACAACAGGACTTGGACAACCTACATACATGGGCAGTCGAGTGGGGTATGCGATTCAACACCAAGAAATGTTACCTGCTCAGCATCAAAAACAAATCTTCGCATTTCTACAACATCAATGGCAATATTCTTCAGCAAGTCCAAGATAACCCCTACCTGGGTGTTACTTTCTCAGAGGACCTAACTTGGAATTCCCATATCACAAACATCAGCAAAAAGGCAAACTCCACACTAGAATTCCTACGCAGAAACCTAAGACACTGCCCACAATCTTGCAGAAAAAATGCCTACCTAGCACTTGTCAAGTCGAAACTTGAATATGCCTGCAGCATCTGGGACCCATTCCTAAAATGCGATATTGACTGACTCTAACGAATCCAGAGGTCGGCTGCAAGATTCGTAACAGGAGACTACAAGTCCAGGGATGAAGGTTGTGTCACCAACATGTTAAAGAACCTCCAACTCCCGCCACTACAAGACAGACGGCGACATCAGAGGCTGACACTCCTGTACAAGGTGGTGGAGGGGCACGTGCCGGCCATTAATATAGAGCACTATCTCAAAAGGCAGAGACCAAAGCGAACTGTCGGGACAAAACAATACCAAGACTTTGTCACTAGTAATATAATAGAAAATCAAGTGGTGAACAAAACAAAAGGTTTTGAACCCATCAGAGCAAATAGTGACAATTATAAACATTCTTTCTTTGTCACAACAGTCTATCTATCTATCTATCTATTGATACTGCAACACCCACTTTCGAAGATTATGTGCAGGTTTCCTGGGTAGAACCAGTACTAAGCAATGTGGATTAATTATCTTGCTCAAGGATAAATAACATGGCCGTGGCGAGGATCGAACCCACGACCTTTCGATTTGAAGTTTGACGCTCTACCACTGAACCACGCACTCCACACTGGAACAAATTGGACGATAACACAGTCTTGTCCAAGAGCATTGATTGCTTTAGAGCAGCATTGACAAAACCACAGTGAACCAGCATTTTTTCATGCGCAATCCAAACCCGTTGGGTATAAGCCAGTATTGGTTTCTTCAACGTAGTATACATGTACAGATACAGATACTTTTACTAGTATTTTATACAAGTATCAATAAAAATACCCGGCTATTCTGCTCTGGGTGCCGCTTACTTATAAAGGTAATGACACCCCTGCTCTACCCTGCCCTGTATATATTGATGGGGCGCATGATCAGATCATTGATACCATGATCATGATGGCCATGGCATGTGCTCGCAGTTTATTTAGTTTTAGATGAAGAAGAGGTGAAACTCTTATACATTAAGAAGCGCCCACGTTTGACGGGAATCACCATATTGTTTACCTTAGTATGAATACATTATTATATCAGGAATCTATGAATACTCCCTGATAAAACAAATAAATATGTACCGCATTTTCGGAACTTGCCAGCAGTCGCCATTTTGTTTATCTTATAATTGAAGAGGTCGCTACTGCAGAGTTGTCGTTTCTTGAAAATAGTTCAATATGGCCTCGAGTACTCTCCGAGTCGGATTCCCGAGTGACGGAATCCGACGAGGCAGTTCCGATTGCATTTGGCGTTCCCGCCACTGACGGAAACGGCCGAGCAATGTTCCGTACTGCGAAATAACTCCCACTGGGGGATATTTTGCAGTACTAGATCAAACGAGCAGATATAGCTTTTCTATTGCCAGTATTTCCTATAAAAATCATAGACAAATATGTAATATATTTGTTTATCACATACTTCCCAATAAATACTTCGTTTTTGAATATACGATACGCCACAGACCTAGCTAGTCATATCCATCAGGATTTCGTTGCCGGGCAATAAACCCGGGCAATAAAGCCATGAAATAAAGGGTTAAAAATGTTCATATCAATTTGGAATTCCCGAGTCTATTTATAACCATATAATATTAGGCTAACGACGGAGAAACGAACCTTATTACGGAAATAACCGAATGTTATTTATGGTTCTTTCAGTGGAGAGATACGGAAATTACCGATTATTTACGATTGTATATGATGTGTCACTCCTTCTCGTTTGTCGTCTGTTTGTCATCCTGTTTTCGCGCCAGATTATTGACGATACATCTACATGTGTACGTTGAGTTGTCATCTTTGACTATAACTCTACGGAAATGACTTTACTAGTAATGCAAAGAAGATGAAATAAAATAGATGATAGATAGATAAAAGTAAAATAAAGGAAGAAATAAGGCATAATACACGGACCATAAAGATATTTTAACAACTTTATAATAAACTCATCCGGGAATAAAATAACCACTTTAGATTATTCATTTTCTGAATTAGACAATTTCAAAGTCAATGGCATTCATTTTAAATCAAATTTCGAAAAGAAATGTCGTGTAGATCTACACAAGTTTACGCGACCAACGTGCATGAACACATCAAAATGGGATTACATTTATTAATAATATTATTGTATGCGTAGTAAATTAGTTAAATTTGACAGTTCAACAAAGTCACTGCTGAAGTGTATGATAAATAGAATAAAAAATGTCTATTTTCATATCACACCCTATATCAGGCCCTCGATCCATATCAGGCCCTCGAGCTTTCGCTCTCGGGCTGATATTGCGTTTCAGGCCTGATATAGGGTGTGATATGAAAATCCATTTATTATTCTCTATATATTTTATGTAAACATCATGTTCATGGGCCAGATTTGGCTTAAAACAATAAACAATATTATATAGTGTCAGAGTTTATAATAAATGTATGGAATCTCACCTGGAAATATGATTGAACGCCTCTTCTTTAAAGAGATTGCATCATCAATATTGTATTTGGGGTGTTTCTGGGCTTGTAAACAAAGCCTGATGAATTCATTCATTTCGTCTTCAGAGACAACAACCATGTTTAAAAGTGTGTCTTTGTCAGCATCTCTAAATAACAATGTGTTATTTAATCAGTTAAGTTTATCATCACTAGTACTACAAATCAGTAAAAACAACTCCGATACACATTTTACAGGTGACCACTCACCTTGTGTAATACGACGAGGTGTAAAACATGTAGCTTTATATTTGTACTGAGAAATTGCATCACGAATTCAACTATTATGTTTTACGTTAGGTTTATAACTGACATCTAACCCTAACCCTAACCCTAACCCTAGGTACATATAAACTGTTATACGAAAACGAAAATATTTCTAGAATTATTAGTGGAAAATATATTTTTTTACTTATACCGTTAGAAGCCTTAAGCAAAATGAAAATATAATTGTACTAATGTGCCATAACCAAACAAATTATGCCAAATAAAACACTCCATATCTAGGATTATATAATATATAGAGGATCTTAAACGAGTTCCCATTTCATATAAGATTTATGAAACGACTTATGAATTATTTTAATTTTAACGAGCCTTTTGGCGAGTTAAAATTAAAAATAATTCATAAGTCGTTTCATAAATATTAATGTGGAATGGGAACGAGTTTAAGATCCTTTTTATCACATAACATTGCAATCAAATTAGTAAAAAAAAATTCAGATGGACATAGAACCGCCACGACGTCAGACACACTTTAGCGCCAAAACGTCATAAAATATGTGACGTCGTAACGTCGCTCTCCCACATAACGTTGCGTATAAAAGAGTTCGTGTTTTACCTCTTTACAAAATAGCAGTTTACGCCAACTTTTTAACAAACCAACAACAATGTTTTGTATAACGTGCATTATTTTTAAAAGATAGAAATACACAATAGAATATTAAATGGTTGTTCGACACTGCTAACAGGGGACGTTATGTGATAAATAACCATCATGCACACTCCACTGATGAACTCTGAATATTTGTTTCAAACAATAATAAGATGTATATAAAGGTCTTACTTCCGTTTAATAATGTCACATCGTTTCAATATATCTCCCTTTTTTCGAACGATTTTCAGAGCTTTTGTTTCCGAAACAAAGTAGAAATCTTTGTACGTCTTGTTTTTCATCTTGGCGTCTTTTACATAAACATGGTCTTCCACTCGTGGTAACTATTGTGAAATTGTACAAGATATGCATCAACTATTCTGGAAAAGCAAAAGGTATATTGAAAAAGTGACAACACAAATACTTATATAGACTTTAAAAAATGAGTCCGCACATTTCAACCTGATCTGCGAATTCAAAATCCTCGTTTGAAAATGTTCTCAAATTATAGTTTTACCGTTATTTGTCCAATATGCACGACAGTGATCATGGTGATTACAAAAATATAATTTGATTGTTTATGCTGTGATTATTTGTACCTAGTCGTATATCTGTTTCAAAAGCTAGAATATCGCATTTTTTCCCAAATGATTTAAGAAAACAAAATTATTAGAATAAGTATTTATTATAGCATATATTTCAGGAACTATTTATTACGGGTCACAATTCGGCAAATTAAAATTCCTAAAGCAAACACATGTCTCTCACAAACTAAACATATTTATAACCTCAGCAGGGTTGATATTCCATTAATGGAAAATGGATAGATAGTTATCACTAATAATTACTGTCGAAAATTAAGTTCCTGCTCAACACACGCTTGCCAAATACGTATACTAATAAGGAAAGTAGGTTTAAAAGTGGAACAGGAAATGTAGCAATCACAGAACAGAGTAGGTATAAAAGTTGAACAGGAAATGAAGCATTCACAGAACAGAGTAGGTATAAAAGTGGAACACGAAATGTAGCTTTCACAGAACAGAGTAGGTATAAAGGTTGAACAAGAAATGTAGCATTCACAGAACAGAGTAGGTATAAACGTGGAACAGGTAATGTAGCATTCACAGAACAGAGTAGGTTTGAAAGTGGAACAGGAAACGTAGCATTCACAGAACAGAGTAGGTATAAACGTGGAACAGGAAATGTAGCATTCAGAGAACAAAGTAGGTATAAACGTGGAACAGGAAATGTAGCATTCAGAGAACAGAATAGGTATAAGGTGGAACAGGAAATGTAGCATTTACAGAACAAAGTAGGTATAGACGTGGAACAGGAAATGTAGCACTCACAGAATAGGAAATGTAGCACTCACAGAACAGAGTAGGTATAAAAGTGGAACAGGAAATGTAGCATTCACAGAACAGAGTAGGTATAAAAGTGGAACAGGAATTGTAGCATTCACAGAACAAAGTAGGTATAAAAGTTGAACAGGAAATGTAGCATTCACAGAAAAGAGTATGTATAAAAGTGGTACAGGAAATGTAGCATTCACAGAACAGAGTAGGTATAAACGTGGAACAGGAAATATAGCATTCACAGAACAGAGTAGGTATAAAAGTGGAACAGGAAATGTAGCATTCACAGAAAAGAGTAGATATAAACGTGGAACAGGAAATGTAGCATTCACAGAACAGAGTAGGTATAAAGTGGAACAGGAAATGTAGCATTCACAGAATGGAGTAGTTATAAAAGTGGAACAGGAAATGTAGCATTCAGAGAACAGAATAGGTATAAACGTGGAACAGGAAATGTAGCATTCAGAGAACAATGTATGTATAAAAGTGGAACAGGAAATGTAGCATTCACAGAAAAGAGTAGATATAAACGTGGAACAGGAAATGTAGCATTCAGGTAACAAAGTATGTATAAACGTGGAACAGGAAATGTAGCATTCAGGTAACAAAGTAGGTATAAACGTGGAACAGGAAATGTAGCATTCAGAGAACAAAGTAGGTATAAACGTGGAACAGGAAATGTAGCATTCACAGAACAGAGTAGGTATAAACGTGTAACAGGAACTGTAGCATTCAGAGAACAGAATAGGCATAAACGTGGAACAGGAAATGTAGCATTCATAGAACAGAGAAGGTATAAAAGTGGAACAGGAAATGTAGCATTCACAGAACAAAGTAGATATAAAAGTGGAACAGGAAATGTAGCATTCACAGAACAGAGTAGGTATAAAAGTGGAACAATAAATGTAGCATTCACAGAAAAGAGTAGATATAAACGTGGAACAGGAAATGTAGCATTCACAGAACAGAGTAGGTATAAAGTGGAACAGGAAATGTAGCATTCACAGAACGGAGTAGTTATAAAAGTGGAACAGGAAATGTAGCATTCAGAGAACAGAATAGGTATAAACGTGGAACAGGAAATGCAGCATTCAGAGAACAAAGTAGGTATGAACGTGGAACAGGAAATGTAGTATTCAGAGAACAAAGTATGTATAAACATGGAACAGGAAATGTAGCATTCAGAGAACAGAGTAGGTATAAACGTGGAACAGGAAATGTAGCATTCAGAGAACAGAATAGGTATAAACGTAAAACAGGAAATGTAGCATTCACAGAACAGAGTAGGTATAAAAGTGGAACAGGAAATGTAGCATTCACAGAACAAAGTAGGTATAAACGTGGAACAGGAAATGTATCATTCACAGAACAGAGTAGGTATAAAAGTGGAACAGGAAATGTATCATTCACAGAACAAAGTAGGTATAAACGTGGAACAGGAAATGTAGCATTCACAGAACAGAGTAGGTATACAAGTGGAACAGGAAATGTAGCATTCACAGAACAAAGTAGGTATAAACGTGGAACAGGAAAAACAGAGTAGGTATAAACGTGGAACAGGAAATGTAGCATTCACAGAACAGGGTAGGTATAATGTGGAACAGGAAATGTAGCATTCACAGAACAAAGTAGGTATAAACGTGGAACAGGAAATGTAGCATTCACAGAACAGAGTAGGTATAAAAGTGGAACAGGAAATGTAGCATTCACAGAACAAAGTAGGTATAAACGTGGAACAGGAAAAACAGAGTAGGTATAAACGTGGAACAGGAAATGTAGCATTCACAGAACAAAGTAGGTATAAAGTGGAACAGGAAATGTAGCATTCACAGAACAGAGTATGTATAAAAGTGGAACAGAAAATGTAGCATTTAGAGAACAGAGTAGGTATAAACGTGGAACAGGAAATGTAGCATTCACAGAACAGAGTAGATATAAATGTGGAACAGAAAATGTAGCATTCACAGAACAAAGTAGGTATAAACGTGCAACAGGTAAAACAGTGTAGGTATAAACGTGGAACAGGACATGTAGCATTCACAGAACAGAGTAAGTATAAACGTGGAACAGGAAATCTAGCATTCACAGAACAGAGTAGGTATAAAAGTGGAACAGGAAATGTAGCATTTACAGAACAGAGTAGGTATAAACTTGGAACAGGAAATGTAGCACTCGCAGAACAGAGTAGATATAAACGTGGAACAGGAAATGTAGCACTCACAGAACAGAGTAGGTATAAAGTGGAACAGGAAATGTAGCATTTACAGAACAGAGTAGGTATAAACGTGGAACAGAAAATGTAGCACTCACAGAATAGGAAATGTAGCACTCACAGAACAGAGTAGGTATAAACGTGGAACAGGAAATGTAGCATTCACAGAACATAGAAGCAAAGTATGCGACACCAGAAACATAAAACAGTCATGTTATCTGGTCTGCTTTACCGTTTCAGTTGATACTTCTGCTATTGCATTGCCAATGGGTGGAGGCAGTTTTTTCTGTAGCTGCTTTGTTGACACTACCACTAAGGTCACCATCAAAACATATATCGCCAAACAGGTATTGTACTTGCACGACGTATTCGTCATCTGAAATATGTTAAGGTCTCTATTCTATTGCAATATTGAAGGTGTCTCCTTATTGTTAACCATAGTCCACACTCCGTTGTGCCCAGCTGTTCCGGGATTCTTTGGTGGCTATTAGGGCGAAGGTACTTTCATCCTTAGCATCACATACTCACGCACGCACGCACACCGATGCGTTTATTTTTGTGATAATCACTGGCGTGTAAAACGAAATAAAATCTATTTGGGTCACAAGTCTGAAGTTTAACACTAAATTCTTTTACACCTAAATGTTGACGTTTTTGTCCTTATTAATTACATTTCATTTCAAGGTCATATAATCTAAGGTGAAACATGCCGTCTTGCAGTTAATAGCTTCAAGAAGACAGAATAATATGTGGTCACTGACCACATATCTAGGTCAATTTATTTGACACTTTACACTGTTTTGTATATATATACAAAAGAATTATGATCGAGTGAAAACAGCTGCTTTTGTAAACGCAAGATATAAAAATGCAAAATTATATTGGAATATGTTAAAAGAAGCATCGGTACTTAAGCCAACAAATATACCATTGGCTTCTTTTGGACAATATTTTAAAGCTATTAATAGTCCAAATAACGAGTTCTTTGTTCCAGATGAAGATGTTGTATATTTTAATGAACGGTACGAAAATAATGAATTTAACATAATGTTTGAAGAGTTGAATGTGAATTTTACTGAGGATGAGATTATAAAATCAATTAAACAACTGAATTCAAATCGATCGTCTGGACCTGATATGTTATTAAATGAAATGTTCCTTCATGGTAAAACTATTTTATCACCAGTTATTTGTAAAATGTTTAATAAAGTGTTTGAGGTTGGGTATTTTCCAGAAGTCTGGTCAAAAGGGTATGTTATTCCTCTTCACAAAAAGGGCAATATTAATGATGTAGAAAATTACCGTGGTATTACTTTATTAAGCTGTTTGGGCAAATTATTTACACGTACACTAAACAATAGATTATCGGAGTGGGCAGAAACATACAGCGTTCTAATTGAAGCACAAGCTGGATTTAGATCGCACATGAGTACTGTTGATAATATATTTGTTTTAAGTGGTTTAATTACACATATTTTAAATCAAGGAAAGAAATTGTATTGTGCATTTGTTGATTTTACTAAAGCTTTTGACTATGTTGTGCGTGATAATTTATGGTATAAATTAACAAAGTTCGGTATTCGGGGAAAGATTCTTGATATCATTAAATCAATGTAGTCATGTGTTAAGTCTAAAGTTAAATACTGTAACCAATTGAGCGATGAATTTTACTGTGTACTTGGCGTTCGGCAAGGGCAGTGCTTATCTACATTGTTGTTTTCTATGTATTTAAATGATATAGAAGATGCATTCATACATAGTGGCTTTGAAGGTTTAGATATTAATATGTTTAAGATGTTTATGCTGTTATATGCAGATGATATAGTTTTGTTTGCTAACACTGCAGCAGAGTTACAAAATGGACTTAATATACTATCTAGCTATTGTAAAGATTGGAGATTGAAAGTAAATTGCACTAAAACAAAAGTTATGGTATTTAGAAAGGGCGCAATGCTACCACGAAATTTAGTTTTTATATATGATGGTGCTCCATTAGATATAGTTAGTAAGTTCAAATATTTAGGTATAGTCTTTTCTACTGGAGGGTCTTCAGCAGAAGCACAAACTACTCTTGCTGGTCAAGCGCAAAAAGCCATTTTTAAAATGAAAAGGTATTCAAACAAATTTACATTTATATCCCCAAAGCATAAATTAACTCCAATTTTAAACTATGGATGTGAAGTGTGGGGATTTATGCAAGCTATATCAATTGAACGAGTGCATTTACAGTTTTGTAAACACATTTTGGGTGTTAAGAAGACAACTCAAAATGATTTCATATATGGTGAACTTGGCAGAACGTCATTTATTACAGGAAGATATTTTATAATAATTAAATATTGGTTAAAAATCATGAGTGTACATGATCGTAAATATGTGAAATTTTTTTATAACATGCTGCTTAATGACTGTGAAACATATCTTCAGAAAATAAACTGGGTTTCCCAGTTGAAACACTTATTGTCCTCGCTTGGGTTTTATGATGCATGGTTACAACAAAGTGTTGGTAACGATAATATTTTTCTTGCAATATTAAAGCAAAGGTTAAATGACAATTTTGTTCAGAATTGGCATAGTCGATTAGAAAATTCCACTAGAGCAGTTTTTTATATAAAGATTGCAAAGTTTCAGTTTCAATCATATCTAGATAATATAAATGTTTTCAAAATGTGTCAAGCACTAACTAAATTACGGGTGTCATCTCATAGACTGCAAATTGAATCCGGTAGGTGGGTTAAACCAAATAGAATTCCTGTAAACGATAGAATATGTGTATTTTGTAATAAACTTGAAGATGAATTCCATTTTGTGTTGGAATACCAAACATACATAATGTTAAGGAAGCAATATATTCCTAAATATTTTTATAAGAGACCAAATATGATCAAGTTTCTGGAATTACTAAACTCACAAAATAAGATATATATTCGCAAACTGTGTACCTTTGTTTTAAAAGCATTTAAGTTACGAAACGAAACACTATACAGAAATTAGCTATTTCTAAATATAATGTATGTAATATATGTGTTAAGGAAATTGTGATGAATTGTAATTTATTTATGCAAGGAAGTGTTATGTAAACGCCTTCTCATTGTATCAGCTCAGTTAAGATAAACTGCATATGTGGACATGTATTGTTTGTAATAACTATACTGTTGCCATGCTTTGTAATTGTATTTTGTATCCTCATGGGCTTTTAAGCCTATTGGAAATTGGAAATAAAGATCTATCTATCTATCTATCTATCTATCTATATAAACTTAAAACGTGAACAATATGAGTTACATTTAAAACTAATTTAACTACAAGTAGGACATGATTACCGACTTCTTCCTTTTTGAAGATAGAACCTTAAAACTCGACCTGCATGATCTGTGTGTCCAATTTAAATAAAAAGGTTCGTATGACCTTGACATTTTAAAGTCAGTGCCACGAAAGGTCAAAATGATCCGACAATGAAGATACACGAGTTTATTTTCAAAAGTAGCTCTGTGACCACAAGATTAAATCATGTCATACTTTCCTCAAAATAAGGTCATGTGATCTACTTTTTATTATTTTGTTGATTACATTATTTTGTTTAAGTAAACTATGTCACCTATATTTGAAATTGATGTCAAAATTTACGTTACTTCAACCTACTCTTTAGTTTTTGAGAATCAAAACTTAAACTTGGCATACATGACCTTAAGATTAAAATTTCAGGGTAATAAAACGCAATAACAACCTAAACATAATGGCATTTCGTGTCACATTATTCAACGTGCCTTGCGTTTCTTTCGAAATTAAAATGAAAAAAATAGATCAGTGGTGACTTCTAAAGTTATGTGACCTAATCATCTACTTTCTCCGATAAAGGTATTATGTTGTGACCTAAATTATGTAATTTTTAAAACTAAGTCAAAAGTAGATGATCTATAGTAAGCACTGACATAACTGTTTAAAATTCTTCAAAAAGGCGTGTCCCATTTTACATGCTGCCTTCAAGGAAACAGTTCTAGTTAATAACGAATTACTTAATGCTTCTTTACGAATAACTAGGATTAACATATGTCGAGTGCATTATCGTCTTAAGATAATGACACAATAGATATACCATGGATAAGATACTACGTAAACTAGTTTGTATCACATGAGCGGTTTCAAGTAATTTTGTTGTACGAATTTTGTTTGTTATTAATATATAAACCCACCTTTAATGATTTACAACCCCCAAATTTATTTAGGTACTTGACAATCTGCCGCAAAAAAGTGTATCCTCTTATCTATGATCTTAATCTATACTGAAAGGAAAAAGAAACGCACGACAGGAATTTCTGCTATATATTGTATATACTGCACTTAATTCCATATATTTTCCAAGGAAATCCCAAGATGTTTTGTAAAAAAAAGGATGCAGCTAATTAGAGAAAGTACACAACTGTGATGTTGTCGACGTTTTAATCACAGTACACGTTGTAACAAGAAATTCATAAATGTTGAAAAATTGAGCAAGTTCAGTACTGTATTTAACGTCAAGAGTTTGCAAAATTTGCATTCCTAAGTTTGCGCCAAACGCGTACTCTGTCATTAATGAAACTTTGCAGGAATACTATTTGCTGTGTTCGACTTACAGCAGCATATTGTACATACACATAAATTCCCGTCGTGCATTTCTTTTTCCTTTCATTATAGTTTTAATAAAGAAGCTTCTTATTGTCGACGATCGCTTGGTTGTCTCTGTAGTACTATAGTTTAATAAGTACTCAACAGTATTCATCAGGCACTCGGGTAACCTGTAAACAATCAATCACCATTTCTTTGCTCATGTATTGCTGATACATGTTGATCGTAATTAAATGATACAGATATCACGGGAGCGAGCCTGAACATGCGTAACTTGTAACTAAGTCGAACAATTTATGAAAACGTTGCATGGCCCTCGTGTTAGATTTTTTATAATTATTATTTTATTTTATTTTTTCAATAATCTGACGTTCTGGATATACACATGATGATTATATGAAGGATGCGGTTTCCGCCTTTTACTTCAATGCTTATGTAGCGAGACAAAAGCCAAGTGCAGAAAGTGAAAGAAAATGGAAGTTGGGAGGATAAGTGGATTCGTGGGATTTTCGTCTATTTTTTACCATTTTATATCAAACAACAACTGATAAGTTCAGACACCAGATTGTTTTGGATGACCAACTTCAGAGTGACAGTTGTTGTCATAGATCAGTTCTTATACCGGCGTATGAACACGCTATACCGGCGTATGAACACAATATAACGGAGTATGAACACGCTATAACGAAGTATGAACACACTATAACGGAGTATGAACACGCTATAACGAAGTATGAACACGCTACAACGGAGTGTGAACACGCTATACCGGCGTATGAACACGCTATAACGAAGTATGAACACGTTATAACGGAGTATGAACACGCTATAACGGAATATGAACACGCTATAACGGAGTATGAACACGCTATACCGGCGTATGAACACGCTATAACGGCGTATGAACACGCTATACCGGCGTATGAACGCGCTATAATAATAATGAACACGCTACAACGGAGTATGCACACGCTATAACGGAATAACGAAGTATAAACACGCTATACCGAAGTATGAACACGCACCTGCAAAATTGATATTTATAGCAGATGTTTTTTAATTTGACTCAAATAAACAACTCTGAAAATGATGCGCATTAACAGAATATTACACGGTGGGGAATCAAGGGCACCATAACGCTATTGTTATGCGTTACAATTGTCACCGTGCATTTTCCGTTACTGTGCCCAGCGCAGAAATTGTCGTCAAAAGGTGAGTGTGAAATTACTTTTTTTTATCAAGACGTTTTATTTCCAATTCCCCAAAATCGGGGAATGTCATTCCGGACAAATATGTCCAACCTTTATTTTGAAAGCAAAATAATTGAAAAAATGCCAAAATCTAATCGTGTAGAGCGTTTGGACTTTGCAAGAGTTCATTGTTGATTTGTCAAAATCAGAATTTTGTGACCATTCTTCAACGATCTGCAGGTCTACGCTAATATTTGACCTTCATACAACTGTGTATTGGACAGACGGTTGCTCTGGTACGAAAAACTGAATATTATATGCCAAATAAAATGCTATAAACCCATTTTTTGAAACGTAGTGGTGCCCAGGTCGAGACTATGGTGCCCAGGTCGCGACATGGTGCCCAGTGCAAGTAACTTTAAAAGAATAAAAAACGATCAAGGTATCAAGTACTGGTTTGGCTGTCCAGTTCGCCTTATAGTTATGTCCTATAGAGACTATTTGGTGGATAATTAATGGGAACATGAACAGAGTTTGAAACAAAAAGCAGGGATTGTAGAGGGATGGACTAATTGGATAATTTAGCAGTTTGAAGTTGAATTAAGTTTCCCCACAAACACATTTTTACACAGGTCAAGTCAATTCAAATATTTATTTAGTGGATACCTGTGTATATTTGATTAAATGTGACCGTTTTTTTTTCTTTTAAAGTTACTTGCACTGGGCACCATGTCGCGACCTGGGCACCATAGTCTCGACCTCGGCACCACGACGTTTCAAAAAATGGGTTTATAGCATTTTATATTTCATATACTATTCAGTTTGTTTGTACCAGAGCATACGTCTGTCCATTACACAGATGTATGAAAGTCAAATATTAGCGTAGACCTGCAGATCGTTGTAATTCTGATTTTGACAAATCAACAATGAACTTTTGCAAAGTCCAAACGCTCTACACGATTAGATTTTGGCATATTTTCAATTATTTTGTTTTCAAAATAAAGGTTGGACATATTTGTCCAGAATGACATACCCCGATTTTGGAGAATTGGACATAAAACGTCTTGATAAAAAAAAAAATTCACACTCACCTTTTGACGACAATTTCTGCGCTGGGCACAGTAACGGAAAATCCACGGTGACAATTTTAACGCATAACAATAGCGTTATCATGGTTATGGTGCCCTTGATTCCCCACCGTGTATTATGTCATTTCATTGTATTATTAAAAGGTCTGGAAGAAATCTACAGGTGTCAATCTATCATAATAAATTTCAGTTTATATTCATATTCAAATATGCACTAAACTATATAGAGTTTAATTAACATTGTTGAAGTGATACGGGAAATAATTCCCGAGTGAGAAAGATTCATGCGATATAGAAACGAGTGCGTTTTCGCACGAGTTTCTATATCGCAAGAATATTTCTCACGAGTGAATTATTTTCCGTATCACGACAAAAATGTTAATTAAACTATATAATATATATTTTGTGATGAATTTCTTTCCAATCGTCTTTTGACACAAGTATTCCTTCTTCTATCACTCCTTTGGCGACAGCGCGGAATAATATCATGACGTCAATTCGTGTAGTAATATCGTGACGTATATCGTTTAGTTCATAACATTTGGCTACTGAGCTATCTTGCGCACTAGGCGAGATAGCACAGTAGAGGAAGGGATATGTTATCGATTTTCTCAAACTGGGACATTTCTATAATTCATCACGGAATATATAATATACCCCGTGATCCGAACGATTTAATTATTGTAATTGAAATAGTACTGGACGGCTAGGCTAGATTTCTCATGAAGAATTTTTTTGTGATCGAAGAACACTTTAAATGAATTATAGGTACAACTGTAAACAATATAAACGGCATTTAAATTGTTATAAGTAAGCAACAAAAAATCAGCAACAGACGTTTCGTCGATTTTTTCAGAATTTTTTTCCAAAAACAGAAAATAACATGCGGATTAATTTAATGCATATGCATATTAAAACATTTTAAACAGATGCGCATCATGATGATTTACATTTGTAGTTGGATTGATATAGATCGCCTACAGTCCCTACAAAACATATCCTGTAAACGCTAAACAAACGTTATGAACCGCCTTTATGTTGCATTGTTATGCTGACTTATTTCAAAATGTAAACTATATATATATATATATGTTCTTTCAGTGTTTTTATTTTGCATCCCTTGCCATAACAAGTTTAAAATAACAACGAACAAATCAATAAGAAAATGCTGAGCACGCAAAAGGATAATAAAAGGCAGTGTCCTTAACAAGAATATGTATCCATTATTTTTACGCTATAGCTCAGGTTAATTTTACGCTTAACGCATTAACGATTGAGATAAATGCATCGATTATTCACTTAATTAATAAAACAGACCAGAAGTTTATTTTTGTATTGAAGTTTTATAGATTTTTTTTTTAAATGTTGAGATCTTTTACAACAAAGCAAATGGCTCAAAAAGTACAATGAAAGAAGTTAAAATGCTAATCAATTCAGCAGAAATTGTTTTTAGAAAATATTTAAGTCAGACTTACCTTGTCAGCCGGTAGAATAGTAAGTAATAACCGTTTTATTTATGAATTTATGCCAGGGATCTGCAGTGCTAGCTACCGATATATAAATTCATGTGACCTTTAGCAAACAAGTTGACAGCTATGTTACCGTAGGATCTTTATGCGAATCTTGTCTGGCATGGCTTTTATAACCGTCAATGCACAAAAACGACCTTGACGTTTGATTCAGAGTGGGCCACGACGTAAGGGCAGTATAAGTGAAAAAACAACGTGTCTGTAAATATGTCTACGTTTGTGATATAAGTATGTCAACTTCACCTATTCACGGACGACCTTGACAAAGGGGTAAACGATATGTAGTGCTAAACATCCACCCATTTGTACTCTCACATTCCGGTTGGTATACTGAAAGGAAAAAGAAACGTAGGGTGCGTATTTCCGCCATATATTGTATGTTTAATATGCTACTGCTAATCGAATGGTACAGGGCGGCATTAGGCCTGTCCTTTCAGAAAAAAGGTTTAAACAGCACTGAACACACAAATGGTTACCCCTTTAAAGTTTCATTATCGTCAGAATGCGCATTTGGCTCAAGCAGGTGAGCAAACCTAGGCTTTAAATGTTGCAATCACTTAACATTAAATACAGTACTGAACTGGCTCAATTTTTCAAAGAGGAATTTCAGCATCTATGAATTTCTTGTTACAACGTGTACTGTGATTAAAACATCTACAACATCACAGTTGTGTCCTTTCTCTAACTAACTGCACTTTGTTTTTTACAAAATGTCTTGGGATTTCCTTGGAATATATATGGAATTAAGTGTGAAGTATATGCAATATATAGCGGAAATACGCACCCTGCGTTTCTTTTTCCTTTCAGTATATATGTTTAAATAGGTTATACTTAGCATATTTTTTATATTTTAAAAGTAGATCATGGTTACGATAACAAAACGGGTTTGTGGCAACGGTAGCCCTGATGGAGAAGCTTTTTAGCTATACAAGGATTACGAATAATAAAGTTCTCAACTCGACTACAGGCTCTGGAAAAACGAACAAGTAGAGAAACATAGACCCCATAACAAGAATCTCGGGGGACATCCCAATCAGAGTGGGGATGATTAGCAATATGAAAATTAAGATCGTCTCTTTTGTCATAGATTTTACTAATTATTTCACCATTTTTCTCAATAGAGAGATGTAAATTGAGAAAAGGAAATTAAATTACCTGTTTAAATAAGCATGTATATTTTATTGTATACATATATATATATATAGCACATAACACATGTATACTTTATTTTATACACATAACACATATATACTTTATTTTAGCACATATATACTTTATTTTAACACATAACACGTATATACTTTATTTTAACACATAACACATAGATACTTTATCTTAACACATAACACATATACACTTTATTTTAACACATATATACTTTATTTTAACACATAACACATATATACTTTATTTTAACACATAACACATATATACTTTATCTTAACACATAACACATATACACTTTATTTTAACACATATATACTTTATCTTAACACATTACACATATACACTTTATTTTAACACATAACACATATATACTTTATTTTAACACATAACACATATATACTTTATCTTAACACATAACACATATACACTTTATTTTAACACATATATACTTTATTTTAACACATATATAATTTATCTTAACACATAACACATAGATACTTTATTTTAACAAGTATATACTTTATTTTATAAACATGCGAAGAACTGACCTAAACTAAGACGAGCTGTGTATGCTATAGGAAAACAATAATATTTCAAATGGCAATATATCAATTGTGTCTACAGACTTTGCCTTGTTTAACCTAATAAAATAGTTGATCATATTTGGGAAAACCGTTCTGTTACGGCATTTTTTTATTTGGTTTTACTTCAGATAGAACGTGAAAACAACATGATTATTGCTTATTATGTATAATTGTTTATAGCAACAACTATTTCGAAAGTTTTTTAGTGATTCAAGATGTCAGTGAATTATTATTAATGATAAGACAAAATGATGAAACATGTTTAGACACCACTAGATTGTTATTGTGTTGGAATATAGCATATATAGAAATCTTGTTATGTAAGATCGGATTCCATCAAAGCTTTCACAGATTGTAGTGTTCAGGGTCTAGTCGTTCAAGAACAGAAAGGTAGAGGGGCATTCCGGATCTGAACGCTATTCCAGTAGTATAGAGAGTGGGGATACCAGCACAGTTTCCCAGAGCGGGCAACGGGCGCCAAGCAACTGCAAATTGTGTCGGCCATGGCTAGTAACTCAAATACACCATCATTTACAAAAAATCTAAATGATACGCATACTTGGACCGAAATCCCAGAAACACATTATTAATTACTTGAGAAAACCGGCTCTAGGAAACTATTTCTGAAACCCTCACTCTCTATACTACTTATCAATCCAGTTGATCATTTCAATAACATAATATTTTTGCTCGTACGATTCAACTAAATCATGTGCAATTCATTAAATAAAGTCAGACGGAACCGGACAGTAGCCTTCATCATCGATGTACGTATCATGGAATTTACTGATACGCCAATGTATAGTGCCTATTTTCTAGTATGTATCTTTTATCATCATAAGCTGACAAACTCTTTTTATTGATTTCGTAGCTGTTCAGCTTGTGTTTGGTAGATCTGATAACTTTCATCTTGTGATGAGCTTCCGTTGCTGTGAGTAAAATGTTTTTTTATAATCATCGTGTGCTATTTGTTTTGTTTTACACTTTTAAACACCCTTGCATTTTTTATACTAACCTCATTATCTAACATATACGAATATAGTTTACTTCGTAGTCCAACATATTCAACAATAGGTATGCCACACGTTTCATCTTTCATCTTGCCAATAACCTTTTTATTATCATGAAAATGAAACGTATTTTTGGATCATAATTGCAATTATCAAAATGTTTTTTATCCTTGTAAAAGTCTGCATACACATCTTTTGTCTTTATTTCATAGCACAAGGAATCGGTATCAATAAATAATAACTTAGCTTTTTTATCATATTTGTTTTTGATATAGTTGTAATGGAAAGCATACATCAAATATTTTGACAAGTCTAGAAATACACATGCCAACGTAACAAGGACGATTTAAAACTAATCGCTCTTTTATCTGTTTATGGCAAATAAATTTTCATTAAAAATTTTACAAGAAATAAATGAAGGTCTTGCTGCATATTTTAAAAGTACCTGCTAGTCGTGAGTTAATTCAACATTAATTCTTTTTCTCAAATGTTCCATAGTTTTACCAAAAACTGAATTGTTCATCAGTTTAAAGAAATCCTTTTCAAAAGTATTTTTACCAGCTGCTCTCTTGGCGCTATTCAACCAAAATGGCATCATCTGTTGATACTGCAAGGGAATCTATTTTCTCAACCAAAATGGCATCATCTGTTGATACTGCAAGGGAATCTATTTTCACAACCAAAATGGCATCATCTGTTGATACTGCAAGGGAATCTATTTTCTCAACCAAAATGGCATCATCTGTTGATACTGCAAGGGAATCTATTTTCTCAACCAAAATGGCATCATCTGTTGATACTGCAAGGGAATCTATTTTCTCAACCAAAATGACATCATCTGTTGATACTGCAAGGGGGGAATCTATTTTCTCAACCAAAATGGCATCATCTGTTGATACTGCAAGGGAATCTATTTTCTCAACCAAAATGGCATCATCTGTTGATACTGCAAGGGAATCTATTTTCTCAACCAAAATGGCATCATCTGTTGATACTGCAAGGGAATCTATTTTCTCAACCAAAATGGCATCATCTGTTGATACTGCAAGGCAATCTATTTTCTCAACCAAAATGGCATCATCTGTTGATACTGCAAGGCAATCTATTTTCTCAACCAAAATGGCATCATCTGTTGATACTGCAAGGGGGGAATCTATTTTCTCAACCAAAATGGCATCATCTGTTGATACTGCAAGGGAATCTATTTTCTCAACCAAAATGGCATCATCTGTTGATACTGCAAGGGAATCTATTTTCTCAACCAAAATGGCATCTTCTGTTGATACTGCAAGGGAATCTATTTTCTCAACCAAAATGGCATCATCTGTTGATACTGCAAGGGAATCTATTTTCTCAACCAAAATGGCATCATCTGTTGATACTGCAAGGGAATCTATTTTCTCAACCAAAATGGCATCATCTGTTGATACTGCAAGGGAATCTATTTTCTCAACCAAAATGGCATCATCTGTTGATACTGCAAGGGGGGAATCTATTTTCTCAACCAAAATGGCATAATCTGTTGATACTGCAAGAGGGGAATCTATGTTCTCAACCAAAATGGCATCATCTGTTGATACTGCAATGGAATCTATTTTCTCAACCAAAATGGCATCATCTGTTGATACTGCAAGGGAATCTATTTTCTCAACCAAAATGGCATCATCTGTTGATACTGCAAGGGAATCTATTTTCTCAACCAAAATGGCATCATCTGTTGATACTGCAAGGGAATCTATTTTCTCAACCAAAATGGCATCATCTGTTGATACTGCAAGGGAATCTATTTTCTCAACCAAAATGGCATCATCTGTTGATACTGCAAGGGAATCTATTTTCTCAACCAAAATGGCATCATCTGTTGATACTGCAAGGGGGGAATCTATTTTCTCAACCAAAATGGCATCATCTGTTGATACTGCAAGGGAATCTATTTTCTCAACCAAAATGGCATCATCTGTTGATACTGCAAGGGAATCTATTTTCTCAACCAAAATGGCATCATCTGTTGATACTGCAAGGGAATCTATTTTCTCAACCAAAATGGCATCATCTGTTGATACTGCAAGGGAATCTATTTTCTCAACCAAAATGGCATCATCTGTTGATACTGCAAGGGAATCTATTTTCTCAACCAAAATGGCATCATCTGTTGATACTGCAAGGGAACCTATTTTCTCAACCAAAATGGCATCATCTGTTGATACTGCAAGGGAATCTATTTTCTCAACCAAAATGTCATCATCTGTTGATACTGCAAGGGAATCTATTTTCTCAACCAAAATGGCATCATCTGTTGATACTGCTAGGGAATCTATTTTCTCAACCAAAATGGCATCATCTGTTGATACTGCAAGGGAATCTATTTTCTCAACCAAAATGGCATCATCTATTGATACTGCAAGGGAATCTATTTTCTCAACCAAAATGGCATCATCTGTTGATACTGCAAGGGAATCTATTTTCTCAACCAAAATGGCATCATCTGTTGATACTGCAAGGGAATCTATTTTCTCAACCAAAATGGCATCATCTGTTGATACTGCAAGGGAATCTATTTTCTCAACCAAAATGGCATCATCTGTTGATACTGCAAGGGCATCTATTTTCTCAACCAAAATGGCATCATCTGTTGATACTGCAAGGGAATCTATTTTCTCAACCAAAATGGCATCATCTGTTGATACTGCAAGGGGGGAATCTATTTTCTCAACCAAAATGGCATCATCTGTTGATACTGCAAGGGAATCTATTTTCTCAACCAAAATGGCATCATCTGTTGATACTGCAAGGGAATCTATTTTCTCAACCAAAATGGCATCATCTGTTGATACTGCAAGGGAATCTATTTTCTCAACCAAAATGGCATCATCTGTTGATACTGCAAGGGCATCTATTTTCTCAACCAAAATGGCATCATCTGTTGATACTGCAAGGGAATCTATTTTCTCAACCAAAATGGCATCATCTGTTGATACTGCAAGGGGGGAATCTATTTTCTCAACCAAAATGGCATCATCTGTTGATACTGCAAGGGAATCTATTTTCTCAACCAAAATGGCATCATCTGTTGATACTGCAAGGGAATCTATTTTCTCAACCAAAATGGCATCTTCTGTTGATACTGCAAGGGAATCTATTTTCTCATCCAAAATGGCATCATCTGTTGATACTGCAAGGGAATCTATTTTCTCAACCAAAATGGCATCATCTGTTGATACTGCAAGGGAATCTATTTTCTCAACCAAAATGGCATCATCTGTTGATACTGCAAGGGAATCTATTTTCTCAACCAAAATGGCATCATCTGTTGATACTGCAAGGGGGGAATCTATTTTCTCAACCAAAATGGCATAATCTGTTGATACTTCAAGAGGGGAATCTATGTTCTCAACCAAAATGGCATCATCTGTTGATACTGCAAGGGAATCTATTTTCTCAACCAAAATGGCATCATCTGTTGATACTGCAAGGGAATCTATTTTCTCAACCAAAATGGCATCATCTGTTGATACTGCAAGGGAATCTATTTTCTCAACCAAAATGGCATCATCTGTTGATACTGCAAGGGAATCTATTTTCTCAACCAAAATGGCATCATCTGTTGATACTGCAAGGGAATCTATTTTCTCAACCAAAATGGCATCATCTGTTGATACTGCAAGGGAATCTATTTTCTCAACCAAAATGGCATCATCTGTTGATACTGCAAGGGAATCTATTTTCTCAACCAAAATGGCATCATCTGTTGATACTGCAAGGGAATCTATTTTCTCAACCAAAATGGCATCATTTGTTGATACTGCAAGGGAATCTATTTTCTCAACCAAAATGGCATCATCTGTTGATACTGCAAGGGAATCTATTTTCTCAACCAACATGGCATCATCTGTTGATACTGCAAGGGAATCTATTTTCTCAACCAAAATGGCATCATCTGTTGATACTGCAAGGGAATCTATTTTCTCAACCAAAATGGCATCATCTGTTGATACTGCAAGGGAACCTATTTTCTCAACCAAAATGGCATCATCTGTTGATACTGCAAGGGAATCTATTTTCTCAACCAAAATGTCATCATCTGTTGATACTGCAAGGGAATCTATTTTCTCAACCAAAATGGCATCATCTGTTGATACTGCTAGGGAATCTATTTTCTCAACCAAAATGGCATCATCTGTTGATACTGCAAGGGAATCTATTTTCTCAACCAAAATGGCATCATCTGTTGATACTGCAAGGGGGGAATCTATTTTCTCAACCAAAATGGCATCATCTGTTGATACTGCAAGGGAATCTATTTTCTCAACCAAAATGGCATCATCTGTTGATACTGCAAGGGAATCTATTTTCTCAACCAAAATGGCATCATCTGTTGATACTGCAAGGGAATCTATTTTCTCAACCAAAATGGCATCATCTGTTGATACTGCAAGGGCATCTATTTTCTCAACCAAAATGGCATCATCTGTTGATACTGCAAGGGAATCTATTTTCTCAACCAAAATGGCATCATCTGTTGATACTGCAAGGGAATCTATTTTCTCAACCAAAATGGCATCATCTGTTGATACTGCAAGGGAATCTATTTTCTCAACCAAAATGGCATCATCTGTTGATACTGCAAGGGAACCTATTTTCTCAACCAAAATGGCATCATCTGTTGATACTGCAAGGGAATCTATTTTCTCAACCAAAATGTCATCATCTGTTGATACTGCAAGGGAATCTATTTTCTCAACCAAAATGGCATCATCTGTTGATACTGCTAGGGAATCTATTTTCTCAACCAAAATGGCATCATCTGTTGATACTGCAAGGGAATCTATTTTCTCAACCAAAATGGCATCATCTGTTGATACTGCAAGGGGGGAATCTATTTTCTCAACCAAAATGGCATCATCTGTTGATACTGCAAGGGAATCTATTTTCTCAACCAAAATGGCATCATCTGTTGATACTGCAAGGGAATCTATTTTCTCAACCAAAATGGCATCATCTGTTGATACTGCAAGGGAATCTATTTTCTCAACCAAAATGGCATCATCTGTTGATACTGCAAGGGCATCTATTTTCTCAACCAAAATGGCATCATCTGTTGATACTGCAAGGGAATCTATTTTCTCAACCAAAATGGCATCATCTGTTGATACTGCAAGGGGGGAATCTATTTTCTCAACCAAAATGGCATCATCTGTTGATACTGCAAGGGATTCTATTTTCTTAACCAAAATGGCATCATCTGTTGATACTGCAAGGGAATCTATTTTCTCAACCAAAATGGCATCATCTGTTGATACTGCAAGGGAATCTATTTTCTCAACCAAAATGGCATCATCTGTTGATACTGCAAGGGAATCTATTTTCTCAACCAAAATGGCATCATCTGTTGATACTGCAAGGGAATCTATTTTCTCAACCAAAATGGCATCATCTGTTGATACTGCAAGGGAATCTATTTTCTCAACCAAAATGGCATCATCTGTTGATACCGCAAGGGAATCTATTTTTCTCAACCAAAATGGTATCATCGGTATCAATGTCATCATCTTCTGATACTTCAAGAATATCTATTTTTCATCTAAAAGGACATCTATTTCTCCATCTGGAGGAATGTCCAAGTATTTCCAAAAGCATTCTTTTTCAAGAGTCCTGTCATCTACCATCTTGTTGATATTTACATGATATTTACTGTATCTCTCGAAATCATCGGTTTCAAGATCACCTTCAGCTATTAGCAATCTTATTTTGTTCACGTGCTCACAATAGTTTATAAAGTCGTTTTGATCAAGAAGCTTTTCATTAATCATCTCTTTCATGCTTTTAATAAACATTTCAAAGTCTTCATATCATCCGATATCAATATTGATTTTATGAGGTGTTTTCAGTTTGCTGTTTATTTCATCCTTCAAATACTCAACATCCTTGGCTACCGCATCTGCTCGTGTTTCACTAAAAATCCTAATCTGTTTTATCGCCAGGTCTGTAAGAAGCTCTGTAGCAGCATCAGCTTCATGCTCGGCCTTTATCACCCAATCTGTTTTAGAAGCTGCAATAACTTATTCCAATCGTTTCATACGACTTTCTTCAAACTCTTTGATTTCCTCGTTTGATTTAGTTAAAAGATTCTGTACATAGACAGCTACTTTTTCATATTTTTTCTTTCCTCATAAAAGTGTTTTCTTTCTTCTTCTGCATAACTTCCCATATACTATAGATTATATTATATTATTTAATATTTCAAGCTTTTAATAAACGTTTTCAAGTTTTCATAGCATTCGATATCAATATCACTCATATGATCTTTTTTTTCTTAATTCTTTTTTAAAATTCTCAACCTTATTGTTTACTGCATCTGTTTGGTCTTTTTGAAAAATATTTATTTTTTCTGCCACCAGAAGGTTTGCAAACACCTTTACAATAAAATTACTACCAACCAATCCAATAGATTCTTCCACGCTTTTCATCTGAATTTTCTGTTTTTTTTTAAACTCTTCAATCTCCTCTGTCGCTTTAATCATAAGAGCCTTCTTAAAGTCAGCTACTGATTCTGCATAACTTCCCATATACTATAGATTACATTATTTTTATTTAACCGGCATCAACAACAATATCAATTCCTTTGTCTAACAAAATGATGTAGTAAAGAATAAAAGAATCCTCAGTTACAAAACCACGTGTAACTGATAAAATTGTTTTTTACAAAAAGTATGCAACCTGTTTATATCTGGGGTTTTCATTTTCCATGGTAATTTTAGTTGTTGTGCCATGGTTATAATTCTTTTAGTCAGATTTTGAAAGTTTGTAAAAACTATTAACTCTTTGTCAAGTTTATTCATATATTCAACTATTCGAGTACGCGTCATTTGCTTTTTTTTAAAGTTTTTGATTTCCTGTTCTACTTGTTCCATTATAATATTACATAAGATAATATTTCTTTAAGCCTATATTTTAAATATATATTTCTATAGTATAGTATAATGAATTGCAAATATTGTGTAAGAGTTTTGAATATTATAGCTCCCCCTGGAGTATACTTAGATTGCATCTTATTTTACATGACTGATCAAAAGAAGCTTTGTGAATATTGTGTCAAAACCAAGCTGTGTTACAAATGCTCTAATGCATGTATTAATTGTAATGATACTTATGAGGTTTTTGATAACGAGCGTATTTGCCTTACTGGTGGAGTTCAACACGGTTACAGTCTTATTGCAGGTTACAACTACAACCGAAAGAAAACTATTTACCGCAGAAAGTACCATTTGGATAAATAATTGGTAGCATATGATTTGTCTTCTACAAATAGGCAAAGATTTGAAGATTTGTTTTACAAAATTACAAAGGTTGGATAAAATAAAGGGTCGAAAAAGATCAATCAAATTTGAATATATTTTTCAGAAAATATTTAAAATATTAAAAATAAAAAAAGAAACAAAACCAATTAAAACAAAATCTACTAGAAGAAAATAATCTTATGATATGGAAACAAGTTAAAAAAGAATTACGACTGGATACCATGGCCGTTTAACTTGAACATTTTCATATACATTTCCAGAGGTTCTGTAAATTTATCATTCTTTTGAATCTCTAATATTTTATTAAAGGTAATCCTAATTACCTCTTCATCATTTTCTAGTCCTGTATTTGTTTTGACATATGAAAGAAGTTATTTAAAAGTTCTATGATGTGTTTTCAACAAAGTCTTTTTTCTCCTATTTTTGTTTTGCTATCTAAAACAGCAACTACTGGAGGAACTGCAACAACTGCGGTTACAATAACAGGAATTGCCGGAACCAATGCCAATACGGCAGTACAACCAATTATCCCACTAACAATGTGTAATGTTGTGATGACGCCTACCTAAAGTCCATTTGGACGGTGGCGTTTGATATTTGTCTATGATCTTTCCTGTCGTGCCCTTAATGGTTTATTCTCTTGTTGCTCTGGCTTCTGCCAAGTCATTGAGTACCTTCATTGTGGCTTTCTAGGCTATTGTTTTTTGTATTATATTTACACGAGCATACTTGTGTTTTCCTTATATTGCCTATTGATGCTGCCTTGTTGGTCAGAGATTAGATCATGGCGGGAATTTCTTTATTTACACTGTCCTTTCTTAATGGGATGATAGTAGGGTAAGTGTGAGGTTTGGTGCACCCTAGAACCGGTCTAAACCCCCAGTGGCCTTTGTTACCATTGACCGTTCCAAGGCGGGAGCCCTATTGTCAACCCTTTTGTGTTTGTGATGTCGTTTGCATTTTTTATTACTTTTGCTTTCTCGTTTGTCTCTTAGCGTGTTTGTTTTTGTGTTTTGTTGTTGATTGTCCTATCAATGCTACTATCCCTGTCCGATCTTTTTATATTTGTTTACACCTTAACTGGGTTTGATAAAGATGCAGTTATTAGAAACTAAATTTGGAACTGTAACACCAAACATAACAAATTCTATCGATCATTGTATATCCACTGTTATTTGATAAGTAATTCTATTGTTGATGGATCATACGGGGATGTCATTTATGAAATAAGTACAGCTGATCTTACAAGGTCGTATCCTTTTAAAGATGAACCGATAAGAGTCGGGTTTTGTGAAGTAAACAAATCGATCATTAACAGTATTAATATTTACATTACAGATTTCTCTGGTAAAATTATTAATCTTAATGTTGTCCAAACATCATTTCGATTTGTTTTAAAAGAATTAATGTAATATATGTTATATGGAACGTTCAGAAAAAGCACAGGAACATATACTCAAGTTGACCTATTAAATGGAGCTGGTATATTTGACATTTTTTCAAAGGTAACTCAAAGATATTTAGTGAGTCTATGATAACAGCAGGTAAAAAGGCAATATAAACTCCTGGTAAACAAATCATAGAAGGCGGTTCTAAAAAAACTTGGGGATGAAGTAGGAAAAATGGCTGCTGATATAATCAGTTATAAAACATAAACCAAAAGGCGAGATAATAAAGAACTTACAAAAGCTGCCACAAAAGATGGAGCTAAAGTTGTAGCTGATAATATAACCGAAGAGGAAAGAATTAATAGATTACTTTCCGGGAGGGGAATCAAATGTACAAATGTTCAGGCAAGAATTAATCGATTAATTAATAAAAAATAATCTAATTAATAGATATACAGATGTTTACAAGTGAAAAATATAATACCCGATACGAATATGTACCTATTCAATTAGATACTCCTGTAGGATTACCTGGAAATGCTACCAGACAAATGAAAAGCGGTTATCAATTTTCAATAAATGAGAGAAGTTCTCACTTTGATTGGTAT